>CABFWB010002570.1:73042-103374 GCA_902151455.1 Timema bartmani | reverse complement strand
AAGACATTTTTACCCATTTTGCTACAAAATGATAAATTATACCACAAAACGCTAAATTTCCAATAATTAATGCTAAAAAACTGAAAATTAATGCTATTTTACCCTATCTCTAGACGTATCCAATAACTAAACCCAATATCATTTACTCATATCTTAATATATTGAGGTAAATCTGATATAGTGGTGATTATAATTATTTTTGTACGCAAGCCGAGTCCTACTACACATCCAAACTATCTAGATATTTAAACTAAATGATATACGGATGAAAAATGTATAGCTTATAGAATCTATATTAGACCATGAACAACCTTAAATTTTGATATGAATTAATTGAAACGTGTATGTGAAAATATAAAATTAAACCATTTGACACGAAGTTTCACACAAATTACCCCAGTTCTGTAATTAAAGTCCAAGAATACAAGGAAACTAATCCTGCCTTCCTAAAAATAAATTCAGTCATTTTCTGTTATGATAACAACAGAAAACACTTAGTTATTTAAAATTATTCTTTTGGTGGTTTTTGTTATGTTAAGTTAGAAGGGAATGTAAGCTAAGGCCAGTATTTTATGTAATTTTTAAAAATCAAAATAGGGCCCAAGATAAATATAAAATATTACTTTATTTAATAAGTTTAGTTTTTTTTCTAAACACAATAATGTCAACTGCTTTATAATATGAGTCAAGAATATCGTGGAGTTTGAAGAGAGACTTTACAAATAAAGAGAGAACGTTCTGTTAAAATTCCACGATGCCCTTGACAAATATTCAAAAAGTGTTAAAGTGCATAAGTATAGAAAATTAAGCTAAACGTCGGTCTATCTACTGAATAACTTTTTTATTTATTTAAATAAAATGTTTATAGTATCTAAAAATAAAGACATAACACTTAACTAATGTAGTGAAACAGTTTTTGGTGTTTTGGAAGTAATCGAGTGCTCCATTATTACTTTTTCATAAGAAGGTCAGAAACAGTCTATCCCAGAATATTACATTCAGCCGAAACCGCTTTCTGTGAACAAAATGGGCCGTTGATGAGGTACAAGTTTGGTTGGGTTATTACGGACTGCGTTGTTGTCGTACTTTATACGTGTCATGATTACGTGTCACTGTGGGTCCCCTGGTGAATCGTTGCGGCCGTAAAACACAAATTGGAGTGGAAATTGCGTTTTAGTTGGGGGAAGGGGTGGTAGAAGGTGAATTTTCAGGTCGGGATAACTTTTCATACGTACCAACTCACCTGCTGGCTTATATCGTTAACTACGAAAACCTTTATTTCGGGAACACTCTCAGATCGAAAATCTATTTTAAGTATCAAATTTAGGAGAATATATAACAAAATTATTTTTATTTTAACAATTAGAGGGCTAGTGGATTTATATTACGTAAAACTTTCATGTTAAGTATTATTTTAAAAAATCTATATATTACTGAATTGTCTATTTGAAGTATTTAGCGTTCACCTTATGAACCACACGATAATTTCTATGAGCGAGAGCAAAAGAGCCTACCAAATTTGCCGGAAAGGGTATTTTCACAAAATTTCCAGGGCTCTTTCAGATGCCACAATCGACATGGGACTGATGGATTTACTCCCACTCCGAAGGAAATTGTGCTACGGACATGTATTGCTCAAGAAAAATTCGTTGACTCCAGCTTGTTTTAAACCAACAACTATCGGGTCCTGAGACGAACACTTGACCGCAAGACCACCGGGGTTGACCATCTCACTTCGAAGATAGTGGCGTCCTAGTGACATTATTATAGCTGCATATTTACACTATTGGGGGTAGAAGTGTGGAGGTAAATTTGTTGATGAAGTGTATTCACATTTGCGTGGAGGGAGGGTGGAAAAAGATTTGGTATTAAATAATCTTAGTTTACTTGGCTGGGATTCAAACCCTGACATCACCGTCACCGTCAAACCATACAAGACGAGGTTTACAACATAGTTCGCTAGACCTTCCATGATAGTTCGAGTGTTATTTTATCCGAGTCAGTCGTACTGATTGTTTATCATCCCAACTTTCAAGGTTCTATAGTTTTGGCTATTAAACAGTTAAGCGCAGTAGCACTTGAGAGCAAACCAAAAGTAGAAGCTCTTGAGCGTATGGTAGTAGCACTTTAGTGCATGGTAGTAGCCCTTGAGCGTATGGTAGTAGCCCTTTAGTGCATGGTAGTAGCAATTAAACGCACGGACTGGGGTACGAGGAATAACTAGACTTTTATGTTTAATGTTTTTATTTCATTTGGGCTTTTTGTTAAGTTAAGTTAGACTAAATTAGGTTGGGTCAGATTAAGGCAGGTTAGGTATATAGGTTAGGCTAGGTATCCTTCGTAATGGGCTTCCCCTGTTTTTCTCGATAATTTCCAAACTTTAAAAATAGCCCTAAATATAATGTATATACAATAAGAGCTTAAAGCATATAACCAGAATGGTTAGTAAGATGTAGTGCTAAATAAAACATAATTATAATGAAACATTTTTAGGAAGTAGGTAGAATTTTCAATCATGGAACCCAAATTGACTTTTTTTTACGTACTTGGTGGGTTCGCCGACCTCAAGCTAAGCGGGCGAAAACAATTTTCTTCTATCCTATTCTTCGTACCCCAGTCCACGCGCTCAAGTTTTACTACCGTGTGCTAAATTGCTACTACTTTCGGCTTGCACTGAAATGCTACTTCGCCCAACTACTACATATTCGGTTCCATACCCGACAAGGGTTTAAACTGTGAGTGCACATGTATAGTATTTATTTTAATTATCTACGCAAGCTCTGTATTAATTCTGGGTCAAACACACTAATAGAACCCAAAGCATCCATTGGTCACTGAACATTGTGGTAAATTTACTGTAAATACGACTTTTAATCCCTAACTCAAAAGTGTAATTATATACGAATTGTCTGGAAGTGGAAAATACATTAATAAGAGAGAAGAGGCACAATAAACAATAAAATTACATTACATTTTTTTAAGGGAAGAGCCTAATATGACAGCTAGAAAATCTACTAAATTTACTTTCAGAAGTCATATGTGAATTCAAGTGATCTTCAACTTTCACGTTTGATATATATATATATATATATATTATCAATACGTATATAATAACACTAATAAAACACAACATGTTATCAGCTGTGGCAGTAAAAGAAATTGATTTCTTGAAGGCCCCTTTTTATTAAAATTGGACTCTACACTAGCTATTTAATTCTGGAAACAGCTTGCACTAGGCCTACATCCAATCGAATTCATTGACACGTAGTACGCTGCGATGTATAACTTAGGTTACGTAATAAACTTAAACTGCTATCCAGCCCCCCTACACCCCCTTTCACTTTTTTTTTTAATCAGTTCCAAATTAGTTGGTCCGGCATGTTTGTATAGCCTACATGGCTCTCTATTATCTACGTTATTTTGTAATATAATTAAATTGGTAATCAATACAAGCATAAAAAGGTGAAAGCTTGGTGAAATAATGGTATAACTCATTTGAAGGTAAAACAATCACAACAGGAGGTATTTAATAAATTCTGGGGTAGCTTTGTCTCCAATTTATATAGCACTGCACCCAAACTGGTGTTTTACCTGTAGCGGGTAGGTCAGAGTTCAAATTCTAGATGGGTGATATTTTCTAAATAGTTTCTCAATTATTGTAGTTAAATAAGTATAGCCCGGATGTGTTGAAACATGCTGAGCAAAATAAATATAGGCCTATACTAACCTACATAATATATATATAGCTTATTATATAATAGTAATCTTTTGACTAGAAGGTATGTAAAAATAACATGTTAAATAATTATTTAGTTGAAGTTAAATCACTACTATTCAATAATTTAAAATTATATTTATATATCACCTATTTTAAATAGTTTAAGATTAATTATATTCATCGACAACAGAAGTATCTGGAGTTGACTGGGTAACCACGCAAATTATTGCCTGGATACCTCAAACCAGGCCTTGCTTCAAACAAACAGAATTAAATTTTCTTCATTTTATTACAACTGATTATTTTTTTATTAATTAAAAATATTAAGTCAAAATATTAATTTTCCTGTTTAGAGGTTCACACTTTCATGTACATGGGCTAATCAATTTAGAATTTCAGCCCTCTATTGCGAAAGATACAAACAAACTCTTTATTTTATTAATATATACGTTGGTAGGCTATCGAAAAGAAGTTAAATAGAAATATAAAATAATATACTAAATAATAATAATAATATATGTATATATTAATATGTCAATTATATTCAATTTTAGTATTGAAAAATGTTTCAGAAAAGATGGATGTATTTAAAGCCGAGATATTTAACATGTATCCTCTACTCTCTCATAATACTCACGACTTACAAACCAGGTTAAAACAGGACAGTACACCTAGTTCCAAACTTCCAGTACCTAAATATTTACTTAGTCCATTTACAGGACAACCCGCAAACAAATATTTAATATTTTTATCAGCGCCACCCGAAGTCAAAGCGGGTTCTTCTAGTCTTGTTGTCAAAAACAGCAACTGATGAGGGATATCTCATTTCAAACTGTGTAATGTTTCTTTAAGAAAAATTAGGATAAAAACACTGTAATTAAAAGATTGAACTCGAGATTTTGATAAATGTTGACGTTGCATGACCCCCTGAAACCAAAAAAGTGGTTTTCACAAAGCTGTCTGTCTGTCTGTATCTTAGGCTAGAGCCGAAACTATTTTAACGATTGGGCTAAAACATGGTATCTGGGGTTTTCATAAGTTACCCCCGAGGTGTATTTGAAATTAGATATCCAAAACTAAATTTAAGGGTGTATACTCAAGAACCAAAAGAAAAAAAATAATCTCAAAATTCGCTCTAAAGACTTTGATTAAATTGTATATCTAGACACTATTTATAATTATTATAAACAAGGTGGAAATAATCATTTTCTCGTGAAAATTATTTTGAGGAGTAGATTTCAAATGTTTTATGATTTCTCCAACACTATAGGCAGGATCAAACTTGTCATTATAAAGTCGTAGTGCTATTAGAGATAAAAATCTTTTAGTTGAGATATATATTTATAAAACCAATAACGTCTTAGCTATAAGCTAATATATATGCTTTTCAATCAAGTTCTTTAAAATTTAATTTGATTCTTATATTTTTGGTGGACAGAGATAGTTCTCCTTTCTCAATTTTTTTTTGTAACAGTGTTCCTAGTTATTAATACCACAGAGTAAGTAACAGTGTATATTATTTCATTTATGATCTTTGGTGTGATGTTCCTACAACAATTTGTTTCACAAACCTTACGAGTTATTAGTAAATGTCTATTTTAAGATAAAATCGGGAGAATTTCTGTGAGGTGCAACGTACCATTTATTTAAATTTATATTTCAATAAAAAGTAATCCAATCAATGTTTATAAGGTACTACCTCTGCTAGGAATATAATTCATGACCCTTTGATACTAGTAGTTAGGTTAGTTGTAGACCTTTCCTACTCCATGTTTTGAAGGTAAAGAATTTTAAATTAATGGAATTTGAACAAATTATTTAGACTTAAATTTTAAATTTCTCCTAAACTCTCGTATTAGGTTTATGTAAATATTTTCCCCTTATGATCCGAAAAATTGATGCATACTTTCTAGTGTAATTAGAAACGAAATTTTTAAGATTTAGCTATCAATTAACTACCATTTAAAAGTTTTCCCTAAGAATAATATATTATTTTAAAAATAATATGAAATACTATTTAGATATAAATTTCAAACAAAATTGATAAGCTTGTTTTTTTAGTTTAAATTTCTAAACACTATTTATTAATAAACTAGACATTAAATTAATTATTTTAGATGAACGAAAATACACCCTTATATATAATTTATAACATTCGCCAAATATACATTTTTAATCAAATTATTAAAGCCAATTTCAAATTATTTCAAATTTTCAAAAGTGAGTAATCAAAAAACTCCCCTTAACCTTAGAGCTAAAATTAAAATCACGAATCAGCCCTGAGGTAGGCCTATATCAAATAAATATAGAGTAAAAATGGAACCCACTTAACTGTTTCGAATGTAGTCACAGCTACAGACAGACATACAGACGGACCTACAAAGATTTGTAATATGTATTTTGGGTTTTGGGGCTTATAGAATTTCAAAATTCATCATTATCTTGAGGTCAACATTTTTACTATTACTATTCAATACTTTATTTATATGATGAATAGATAATGATATAATTTGCTGGCCTCACTGAACTTCATGCTCTTGAATGTGAAGTTGAGGTTTGGTAGTTTTTGCTCTAAGCCCAACAAATTTAGTTTTACGTGTATCAGTTTATTTACGTTGTCAAGCACGTTCTATTGAAGCGTGGCTATCTCGTTATCATGCATGGTCAGACTATGTTACACGATGGACGTTCATTTCGTCATAGGCTACACACACACATACATAAAAAATAGACACCCTAACATTACCGGTATGTTGTTCATTTAATTACTTCATTTAGTCAGGGAAGTGTAATATTACTGATTATGACTACATAAATTTAGTCAGATTCGTGTGCCTGCCGATGTAAAATTGAACAAATTTCAGCAAATAAACAGCTCATACAAATTACATTAAGTATGGTAGGTTTATTAAACATAGCGTATGTGACAGTTTTGCGTTGCTGTGCTATTTATTGTTAATTTTATTTTATTTTGCAAGATCCGAGTGGTTTATAGTATAAACAAGTGATTTTATTGTTTATATGAAATCAGTAAATAGCGTACTTATGTTTAAAGCTATAGCTACAAAGAGTTCAACATTCATTTAATGAACCTTAACTGAAATTTATAAAAGCTATGAGATCTACTTTGAAAAATGCATAGGCCTACGTCAAATCGTGTGAGCTGAAGCTCTCCCGTTTGATTGATATTATCAATACAAAAAAATACATTACGTCAGCCCGCAATCAAGCCAGACCGACTAAGTGGCTGCCATCTGTTGGGGAAGATAGTGCCAACTTCAGCGGATAGAGGGTGTCAGGTGGTCAGCAAGACAAGACCTCCTCCGTCCTTTAATCTCAGTTCTTAGGTCTAATTTCACCTCACGAGGCTAAGTTGACCGGATTCCTGAACCTCAACTTCACAGAAAATCTGGAGGCATCGGGTATCAAATCCGGAACCTCTGGATCTATAGACATGAACTCTTTAACAATAAACCACAGAGGTAGTTGATAGTATAAAATTATAGGCCTACCTATAAAATAATATTGTAAAATGTTACCATTAGTGATCGTAAAAAAACATGTTTTAGTATTTTCTAATTGGTTTTTCCTACCAAAATCATAATATAGGTTAATTATTATTTAGCACTCTCGTAGTCTCGTAATAGACTGAACTGATGTTGATGTGGGAGGTTGGATTGGTTAGATTTGGATCCCATCTGTGTGTGGTTAGATTTTTTTATTTACTAAATGGTTTCCCCCTCTCTATTTACGCCTTCCTCATCCCTAATACATTAGTGCAGTTAAAATTTTATTAGCCTGGAAAGGTAAGTAAGTGGCGAAAAGAAAAGTTATATAATACATAAATAGGTGTGCACATGGACAAAAATGTCAGATTAATTTCTTCTGATTTATGATGGTGTGGATGTCAAGGTTCGAATCCCCGCCATTGAAGCCGAGGCTCATTTGACACTTGTGATTTATTATTTAAAAAAAAGTCATTCGCTCTCCCCGTTAATTTGCGTGGACTTCCTCAAAAACGAGTTTCCTTAATCCTGTCCTTTAGATTTAGTCATTTATAGCCTTAATGTTGAACGTATGGGTAAAAAGCCATAGTTAGTTTAAAAAACACGTATATTCTGGATACACTCTTGTTATGAGAAGTACAGTAGGATTTTGGAAGGAAGAACCTTTTATAAAATACAAAGTTTCTTTGTGATCAACAATAATAAAATTTTTATATTATTATAGTTATTTTATAGGTATTGATATTATGAAACAAAAGTGATAACTTCATACCAAACGAATTGGGGTTTGAATACTTGAAAGTACACAAATCTAGTAGAATTTATAGCTGTAATATAAGGTTCTTCCTTTGAACATTTGACTATAGCTAGGGTTCCTTAATAGCCGATTTACCAGAATATCAATCACAAGACTAGCCTACTTATAACCTATAAATACTATCAAGGTGTGATTTACTGCATTCACCACTTCACAACAACAAATTTGGAATCAGTTTTGAAGTTTTTAATTTTAGAATAATTATTTTTTCAAATTTCAATATTGCCTGACTTTTATTGGAAGAACAGTAAAGAAATTTCAACATATTTATTTATGGCCGAAAATGATAACACTATGATATTATATTAATTCTATTGGTATTGATAATATCTATCAGTAGTGACAGCTGTAGATGTCATGATTTGATGTATGAATATATTAAAATTATTTTAGTAACTAACATCTAGTCCAACACCTTAGCTCGGTCGGTAGCATGTCAGCCTACTGAACTAAGGGCCCTGAGTTCGATTCCCAGCATGGCCGAAAAATTCATCATTGATGAAATATGGGTTTACCTTTTCACAGTGATAAATTAACGGCCGAGGACTAGATGTTGTACCTTTCCTAGTCTTAAGTTAGATTATAAGGCATATGAAGCTACGACAGGCCTAGCAAACCTGTAGTGGAAAATATATTGCTTGGATTAAAAGAACTTACCCAGACCACAGGCTGGAAACCTTAATGGATGTGTGATCAACTAACATCTACTGTTATTCCTACCCAACTATTACTGTAGTTTCATAATTCTCAATCCCACTATGTTATAAAGTATAACACGGGAAACTACACCACGATGTTATTCCTGGATCGATCTGCATCGCCTGCCTGAGCTGAATGCTATCCTTGTCCTGGGGTTAGTTTGGCGAACACCGATCCATATGGCATTGTATCAGCTCTGTACGTATTTTCATTCGTTGGCGAACACTTGCCCGTATCACATCGTGTCAGCTCTATACGTAATATTATGTTGGAGAATACCTGTTTGAGTTGTATCGTATCGGATCTGAACGTATTTTATATTTTAGTGGACCCCTTCCGTGTTTTAGCCATGAGCTGTTTTGCCAATGCTTGAAGCTTTCTATCTCATTCTGTGTGCCCACTGCCCAATAATATCCGCCTGTGTAGATATTTTAATCAATAATATTGTTAAATCTAAAAACCTACAGAACTCTTCTCATTTGGGGAGGTGTCGCAAGTAGACAGACCCGTTACCGACTGAGCTACTGTATCTGACTACACCCTATCATTGACATCTCTTTTGTTATATCAAGCAGACTCTTTATCAAGGGTTCTGAATTCTATCTAAATAAACATGGAACAAATAAAAAAGGGGGGGAGAATAGAACGTTGACAATGACGTTAGTCTTGTCTCATCTGCTTTTCCACTGATGTGGAGGTCAAAGCATGGCTGTCATTTCAAAATTACAAACAAAAGAACATTATGTGAGTGATATCATGACGTTTTGACACCAATATGACCTTCGCCCTGACTAATTGGAATCACCAAATTAAATGTGGGCTAAGGAGGTTTATGAGATAATTTTAAGAACAATTGTATGCTATTTATATTTTTATAAGGAACTTTTATTTTTTGCACTTGGGTCAGGCAAATAACCCATAGTTCCCACCTCAAGATCAGGAAGGTAATTTTTTTAATTCAACCCTCCAACATTGTTATTAAAATGTGAGAAAATACAATATCATTCTAAATGAATGAATTACTATTAGAAGAAGAGGTGGAGAACTTTGTAACAATACTTCGAGGGAAATCTGAATCATCAATAACTATAGTCGAGAATCGACCCTAATGATTTCATTATTTTCGTAGAAATAAAAGGTATTCACGATTTTACCCAAAGCAGATGCCTTTCAGAATTAAAGATAAGTATGGCTTTAAAAATAATCTCCCTTAAATTGTGGTATAAAATAAAGGCAATATTAAAATCAGCTAATTTTTTTATCAGTTTATTGGCACACAGTCTAAAAGCAAATAAAATACGCCTATGAAACTAGAACTTAAAGTAAATTTATCCATATTTGCTTTGAGAGAGAAAGAAATAAAACGTGGTAAACTATTTAGGGACAAATAACCTTCATTACATCCAGCCAGGAATCAAACCCAAATCGTCCCATCCATCATGAAACAAGACTAGTTAAGATGGGGATGTATGGAAAAGCGAGAAAATGTAAGTGTTTTTGCAGTTTTTATTTCTAAATATTATTTTGGTCAAAATAAACCAAAGATTTCTCCAGTACAGTCATAAATAATTTTTTCTTCACGTGGTGAGCTCAAAAGTTCTTGAATATCTGTCAAGGCTATCCTGGAATTTAATGACAAATTTTTTTTCTCCCTATTTAAAAAGTTTCTCATCTATGATCATGATAAAAAAAAGTATTCAAAAATTGTTGACATCACCATATAAAGAGAATTAAACTATAATTATATTGAGCTTGGAGCAATATTTTACTTATTTTGTGCAAAAAAAAAGTTGTTATAAAAACTCTAAGAGTACTTGCCATTTTCCCGTCCCCTTAAGTTTCTATGCTTAGACTGACATTTTAGTCTACGGGCCCCTCGAAATAGTAATAATAGGTTAATGCCTAGTTTTGTGTCGCAGGCAGAAGAAGATGGCAAAGGAGCCGTTATCGTCACTTTTCTTACACATCTTTACTTTACTGACCTCCCGTTTTCTCTCTTTTGTTAATCCTTTCTTTCTTATTTAAAAAAAATTCTTTCTTAGTTTTTTTTAACCTACTGTCCCCACGCTAAGCTTTTAACCACGCTAGCTTTAGTGCCGCCAGCCTGAATTCACGACACACTGTAAAACTCGACACTAAAGTGTAATTGCATTTTAAATGTGTCGTTGAGCATCCGAAGAAAAGTGTGATACCTATATATATATATATATAGAGAGAGAGATAAAATGAGAGAGACGGAGAGCAAGAGAGACAAAGCTATATACTCTATTATTAAATTCGACATAATGGCAAGTAACAACGTATGCATTTATACATTTATCTGTTTTTATGCATATTCAATATACATATTATATATCCTATGTATAGATAAATATTTTTAGGAAAAAATGATCTATATCTAAAGAGTGAGAAAGAAGAGATAAGGATATATATATNAAATATTTTTAGGAAAAAATGATCTATATCTAAAGAGTGAGAAAGAAGCGATAAGGATATATATATATATATATATATATATATATATATATATATAAGAGAGGTAGAATATATGCACGTGATTCTCTTTATTAGATACTAGCCTATTGTTTCCGCTAATTGTGGAGTGTATTTACTTTACTAGTGCTTAGGATAAAACAATAATGAGTTTTACTGTAGTTTTTTTCTAATCCTCCATGAAATATCTAACATAAAACATATTCATAAAGAGGCTTGTATTAAATATAGTATAGATTACATTTTATATTGTTCCTATTACAAAACCACTAACACCGGTGGGCACGTGGACAAAGTAGTCAGTATGACCCTGTAATGTTTTCAGGCTACAAGGAGGATGAAGCTAGAATACAAACCAAGCTTACTTAGGTTTTTTAATGAATGGTTTCTCAATTTTTCTCGACGTGAATACATGACATCATTTACATTCTTCCTGAACTATGTTTAACCCGTAAGTAAAAACATGTTGGGTAGCCAGACGAGATTACAAAAATTAAAAGAATCTAAAATTATTAATACTAATTGGGAGAATATATGTTTTATTTAGTTTATATTGTAGGGGTAGATTTACAATTTAACCATTTAATAAAATGGCGTTCTAATTTTAAAGCATTTCAAAATTTCATTTTATGGCTACAAGCATCATATGTATTTATTACATAATAAATAAAAAAACTACTCTTAGTATCTTATAGCTTAATTGGGTAACTAAATAAAGGTAATTGAATTGAAAAAGTAACATGTATCTAAGGGTATAGTTCGAAATCAATATACTATATGCAATATTAATATTTAATAACGTTTAACATCAAAATTGATATAGTAAATTAATATAACTTTAAATTATGCTATGCTCTAAGAGAATGTGTTGATAAGTTTTTTAAAAAAAATATTGAAATCATCTATTATTAAATATTTTAACAATTAACTCTCATTGGGTGGCTAGTATAAATAAAAAAAAATAATACATTTTTGATATGTTTTAGTATTTTCCCCGGCTAATTGTACTGAAGATTTATACTTTCGCATTATCTCATACCAAGAGAAAGTATTGTAACCGTGAAAATGTTAGACCTCGAGCACCAAACACAAAAAAGTGAGTTTTAAAATTCTGTTGGTCCATGAACAAAGATTCGAAACGGTTTGATTGATTTTATTCAAACTTGACCTTCAGATACTATATGGTTATACCTCGGGCCTTTTTTGATTTTGACTCAAGCCCGTAAACTCTGGTTAGCTAACCAATGAGAATTATCTTTTGTTCCACATTTTTGTTTAAAATGAATATTCGGGGAGTGTTATTTGGGACAAAATTCAACTAAGGGTAGTTTACTAAAAATTCCAATATTTTTGGAAATATCTCTTGCCATCTGTGTTCATAATATTGTTTCTAAGAGGCTATATTATATAATCTGTGATACATTATTTTTTTAATAAATTAATTTAAAGGTAGCTTGCTCATTACAAATTTATGAAAATTTTAGTTTCTTGAAAAAATTGGTCCTGAATATTTAATTAAAATGGATACCTAGTAATGGCTTTTCATGATAAATAAGGAAACTAAAAAAATTTAAAATAAAAACATGTAACTTTTATAAAAAAAACACAGGAACTTTATAGAATAAATGAACAATTGATTTGAAATGTATTCATAAAGCGTGTTTATTGTTATTAACAAGATTATGTGTTTGTTTTTATGAGGAATACTTACTTAAGGGTAAATTACTGAAAATCTTTAGAGATTCTCTCCCAAGCTCTAATACATAATATGAGAAAATTTCTGTGATTTTTTCCTAGGCCTACTAACACTTTTATAATGGTTTTCCACTTTTATATTGAACGTGAATGTGGGTACAACTTCTCTAATACTGTACCGTTTACATTCCTACACCATTCGTGAAACTTTGTGGACTTGTAAATCGAAGAGCACAAAAACTTCAGACACATTTTTAATAGCAGATTTTACTATACGTTCGGTTTACACGCGTACCAACTACGCCAATGGTTTTATAAATGAGAAAGACTATATTTTATAGGAGGTGTAACCAAATTCTCGTGGAGAGCGTGGAAAACAATTTTGAAAAATCCAACCTCGATCTCCCCATCATCGGCAGTCCAGGATACTGCGAGAGTAGCTCCCTAGACTATGCATCCACTGAATCGGGTAACTTCAGACATCGATAGATAAATAGACGGTATTTATTTTCCTTTTAAAAAACCTTGTAATAGAATTTAAATTATATTTTATATTCCATATCCATTATAAGACCTAACCAATTTTTAATCACGTAATTGAGTTTATTTTCATAAATTTGTGTGCATATTTTAACCGAATACCGGGCGGTCCCTTTGATAGTTATTGACGAACACCCGCTGACCACAAGTTCCAATAAATACTAGTTTAAACATTCTTAACAATAAGGTGAACGGACAGTTTAAAATATACGTTAGGTTTGATGTAAAAAGAAAAGGGTGTGTTAAAGAAATGTTTACTGACTCAAATATACTTTTTAATCTCTCAGAAGAGTATTCAATCTTTACTATAGGTAAAATACAGAGAACAGCTCTAACTTATTTTATTAATTTTTTATTGAAATAAAACCTGCTAGAAACTAATAGTGACTACCCACACCAGTGTACACGTAGACAGTCATCAGTCTCGTCTTGTCTGGTTCGCCGGTCATCTTTCAGATCCCTTCCAAGTGTACTGAATTGTATATTTATTTTATAAATTGCTTTCCTCTTTCCCTATAGCCAAAAATGCTGTTACACTTTCTTTAAGGTGCACATTCCCTATCCTTAACTCCATCAGTGCAGCCATGGGGATAATAAGTAGAGCACGAGAAAATTAGTTAATAGTTTTTTTTTGTTCTTTGTCGTAAATTGAACTATTTGATGTCCTACTTTGAAAACCCAAAAAACTTTAATTCATTGGTGTGCAAATAGTTGCGTCTAAAAAATTAAAATAGTTGCTTATTGATCATAATTATGTTTTAAAACCTTAACTTTTTGCCCAAAAAACATTAGTTAATCTTATCAACATTTAGTTAGAGTAAATGAAACGCAGCATTGATGAGTTAGTCGAGTGAGCCAATTAATTTTTAGAGCTATTCGTGTTATTTATTTCGCTAGCCTCTTAGCAAGATTTATGTTGTTCATGCAATGATTATGCATATGAATGAACTGGGTTACATATAATATAGTAGATGGTCTACATCGGAATAAAAATAACAAACTTCAAGCAGAGAATAATTGTTTTATTTTTAAAGTAAGCTGTAATGGTAATACAGCTGTGATCTATTTGATATTTTTGCCTTTTACATTTAAGGTTTTGTTGCTATTTTTTTCTTGTATATTTCAAAACACGTCGTTAGAGAATATTACATACATAAATAAAAGTTTGAAAATTTTTCAAAGGGCTACTTAAATTACTCTTGTTAAGTTTAATTAATTAATACATTCTGAGATTCCATTTCTATCTGTTAAAGTTAATCCCAGAAACACGATATGCCATAATAAGGTATTTGTAGGATTCATTTTAAGGATTGCTTTTATCGAGCATACTTTTTATAATTTAAAACGTCGTATATACTGTACATCCTTTGACAAATACAATAATATCCATTCTTTAGTCAAATAATACACAGATAACTAATAAAAGAATATACAACATGGAAAACACCAAGAAAAACCATCTTTATCAAACAAATATATTGATAAATAAATGGTACGGAAAACCGCACGGACTTTCTCGCTCTATTGTTTAAAAATAGAAATATTTACTCGTAACTTGTAATATATGTGAAACTAAATAATATACACTAGCAAACCAAAGCATAAATTGCACTATACTTATGTAAAACATTATTTGAGTCCCAGTTATAAATTTTATAATTTTATTTTTAAAGAATTAATGTCGTCATTTGTATGCTAGGACCAATAAAAAAGATTAATATTGGATCCACAAGGGTCAACACTTCGTATTAAAATTTCTACTCCCGATCGACATTTTATTAGGTGTTGCACATCTTCAGGTCAGCGCATTGCTATTAAATTCCTCATTTATAAATTTTGACCAATAAAAAATGTAAATATTGACTATTGAGTCTAAAATGGAGATAGATCATTGCTGTACAAACATTTCTCCTAAGAGGTTTAAGGAAAAATAACACAAACTTTTTAAGAGATTTACTTATATTTACTTATTCTATGGCATTGGAGAATTATTGCGTTAAAACTTAAGTAGTATATCTTTAAAACTAAAGCGCACAAAATTGTATTAATATATTTGCCAATATCTCAGAAACTGTTGGTTTTATAAAAATGTATTTCGTATAAAAGTTTTTTAATTCTAATAGTACTACAATTATGCAATGATAAGTTATTTAGTATCTCAAATAGTTGCGGAGATACAGGAATTTCCGCTTCTGTAAAGTACCCTAAAATTCATTTTCATGGGAAAATTAAAATAGCCAGTTTATTTATAATCTTAATCAATGCCTAGATACGAATTTTAATCAAAATCGTTAGAGCCGATTTTGAGAAAATCAATTATTTTCTCTTTTCACACTTTATAAAACTACTCTTAATTTTAAGTTTTAACAGACATACAGACAGACAGCTTTTCAAATACCATTTTTAAGGGTTCGGGGAGTCATTAGACGTCGACATCCATCAACATTTCAGGTTAGATTTTTTTTACGGTCGCAATACTTAAGCTTTAGTGTTCGAAAAGTTAATATATATATATATGCGTATAGCTTGAAAGTTATTTGTTTTTTAAAATATTTTTCGATTAAAATATTTGTATTATAAATAGATATACATATTTGTAATAATAAGTAATTTCATATCTAAAATAGTTTCGGAGATATGATAAAAAATAAGAATTTATTCATCAGACCGGAGTCCTTAAAGTCATTTTGCCGAAATTTTGAGAGTATTCATTTGGTTTGGAATACCTATACATGTTTAGAAATGAGATTTAATCAAAATCGTTAGAGCCGATTTTGAGAAAATCGACTTTTTCTCTTTTTGCCCTTCAGTAAACTACCCTTAATTTTGAGGGGAGATATCCAATTCCAAAAATACCTCGGGGCAACCCTATGAAAACCCTAGATACCAAGTCTTAGTCCAATCGGTAAAATAGTTTAGGCTCTAGTTGGAGATACAAACAGACAGACAGACGGAAATTCAAAAATAACTTTTTCGGATTCAGGGAGTCATGAAACGTCAAGATTCATCAAAATCACGAGTTCGATTTTTTTGATGATCACAATAATTTTTCTATCTGTAAGATAGTGAGAAAGTAAAAATACAGACAACCAATAAAGGCAATAAATAAAATCCAACCAGAAATGTGCAATTCTTCATCTAGTGGGATTATCATAAATTATTGTATCTAATTCTGTGGCTCAATAGCTAACCATTAAAATGCTAAACATATGTTTTAAAGTGTATATGAATACTTTTAGATAGCGTTGATTAATTAATGCATTAATAATAAAAGTAAATACTCTATTATTGTTTTGCTCACTGAGAAGAACACAAATCTACATTAATAAAATGAAAAGGTTGTTGGTCTCTCATGAGCTTTGTGCAATGTGCATCACACGCAAAGGAATAAAATTCTCCTAAGTGGAATATTATATTTTTGATTAGATTTTTTAAATTTATTAAAAACTAAATCAAAAGAAATAAAATTAGTATTTTTTTGTATGAAGTGAAGAAAGCGTTACACGAGTACTACTGTTACTATTTAATATTTGGTTGAAATTTTAAACAAAATTTTGTTTATCTTCATTTTACTTTATTTCTTTTTAAGTAGGGATTGAAAATAAAGTACTATTGAACTTGAAAGTAAATTATTCACACAAATTGATTGAATAAAGTCCATTTTTGATTAGGTCTTCTTGGTTATTTCGATCAGTTTGCTCCCTGTTTAGTCTATAAATTCAGTGAGTTACCGCAACTTTTTCATACTTTTATTCCTTCTAAAAAAAGTCTGTTCGTATCTCAGGCATAGCCTTTTAACTTTTCTTCGAGTGGTATACACCCAAACGCAGCAAATCAATAGGGCGCAAGTATCTAGTGCAGTACGTGTCCCAATAGGTTAGCAAATTCCTTACAGGCTCTATTTCCTGTAAATTAACCTAATTTCCACATTCTTGTACTATTAATAGATTTTATCCATCCCTTACCCTCCAATCATTTGACTCACTTTTACCATCTTCGTTGTGATGGGGTTAAGCACCCTTTCCCATCAAACATCCTTGCTTCACTAGCCCATGGAAGAGACAGTTTTGGGGCCCAGCCCCTCCCCAATGGGTTAGGGAGTCAAACCCCCAACCACTAGCCAGACTGGGTGTTTAGGCTCAGGCGCTCACCCAAAAAATATACACATAGCCCACCCTCAACCCACTAGACAGGGTTTGGATTCAGGGGCTTAGCCCAAAAGGGACAGGGATATTCCTCAACCCACTAGCCATTCTGGACGTCGGGGTTCAAAATTTTGTTGACACAGAGCGAAAAGTGAATCGTGGAAGCCAGCTGGTTACTAATGAACTCTTGTCACTAATGTCTAGAATTTGGGTGGGCCCCAATAACATCATAATCTATTTTGGTAATCAACCACTGGTGCCAGTTTGGGGCTATGACGTGTAGAGATAGGAATTTTTCATCCTTGTTGAGAAATGTATTGTTGTAATTTTCCACCTCCTGTCAAGAACCATATAGGCCAATCATGTCGTGACTCTAATGACGTCAGAATCTATCTCAGGACTCAACCCCGGCACTGGTTTGATGGCACGAGATCCTGGTTGAGAGATTTACCGATACCCCATTCACTCGTCGTTTGACCATGTGTGACGTCTGGTGCCAGTTTGTCAGTGATTAAGGATAATAGAAGTTGTGTGAATAAAACACAATATTATAAACATATTTATTTATCATACAGTTTTATATGAATGATGCATATAATGGTTATACATTTTTCTACATTGTCTATTTGATGTGTTAGTAAAATGGTTTTTAGTTCACAATCCATCATGTAAGAGTCAAAACCGGAGACTTTACATGTATTAAAGTAGGTAACACTGCTTTGATCCAGGTTTATGATGTGTGTTTACACTGTTGATTGCTTGAGATTGATGACACCCGCGATCTCTGTTAGCGTGTAGCATACAGCCACGACGAGTGTGTCAATCAACTCTTTGCAATGTCTGGTGAGATGTCGAACACATTTTCCTTCGGTTTGATCAATGAGGACGTCAAATAGATCCCATATCTCGCAGAGACGTACCCAGATCGGCAGCTGTTCTTGACACTCATTCCAATGAGGAATCGTTTGGGATTGACTTCATCCAGCGGAAACAGTGGTTTGAAAATACTGGTTATGGTGAGTGGTTTCACTGGCTCTGCTTTGAGGGTGCGAACGTCTTTGAATACTTGTTGGCTTTCCATGATGTGTGATTGCTTTGGTGACTTTTAGGATTATGGGTGACACGCCGTTGGAAAGGCCTTTTATTACCACTGCAGATAGAAAGGGCACACGTTGATTGGACAAAACCTCTTGAGGGCTGTTAGAGCGCCGACGTCTTGAACCATAGAGCGTAATATCTCAACGCGTTGGCAACGTTGTCTTTGTGAATGGTGGGTGAGGCCAACATTTTTGAATATAGTTAAAAATGCCACTTTATACATGGTAAAACCCATAGCTATCAAAGTACCCCCTCACACCATTCTTTTCAATAAATATGGTGACCCAATGCGCTCCAGGCTTAGTGTGAGGATCCATGTGGATGATAAGGGTTATAGAGTGCGCTATTCTTGTGCGCAGTTGATCAATAAAGAAAACACCCGAACTTACATAAGTCAATTTTCAATCATCCATTCTCTATGTTCCCAAACAATGGCGGCTGAGCAGAAACTCCATACAGAACTATGTGCCATGCATGTGGTGTGACCCAATTTATGTGTTTTAAAAGATGAACATCTTCTGTCATGCTAATCGATGATTGGCGAAGCCATTTATTGGCTAGAAACGTTTTCTTCTCCAACCCCTTAACGTTAACTGCTTCTACACGCAGTGTGATACGAGAGGAAAGGGATTCAAATAGGTTGTAATCCACATCACCACTATCCCAGGGAATACATTGCAATGTTTTGATAATATATCTGGATTTATTTTTAGCCTTAGAAGAAAGTTCCTTAAAGTCATCAGGGGGCTAAAACACCCAATGATGAAATAATGTTTCACAGAGAGATATAACACTCAGTTCCTTAATTATAAAGTGTTTGTCATCACCAATGTAGCTATGGAAATCAACAATGACCTCCAAGATTTAAATGACGGGGAAAGGTTGTCACTTATATTAGCTCCCAAATACAGCTACAATGTTTTTGTCTTCGTCGATGATAAGGATGTTGACAAATTCACTGTACACGATACAGTTAATGGTTTCAATGAGTGTTTGGGTGGAGCTCACGTGGATGCTTGGAGATCCGTGCCGCATAAAATTCCAATGCGATGTTATGTGGGTATACAGATTTAGTGTGATGTCAAATGCCATGAGATAATACCACTTTTGGTGTTATTCTCTTGTGATTTCACCACCCTCAATCATGTACACCCATTCCAAAATCATTGTTTGGCAGGACATGATGTAGTTGCCGTTGATGAAATCGTTCTGCAATGGTTTAGACGACATTTGTTCCTATCTATATACAGCGAGAAATGATTCACGTTGTTGGTTTAAAATGGAACAAAAAATGTTGTGAGGTTTCCTTTAAATGCCACATTTGATACGAATCTTACAATGCATCGTTTGGGTAACTGTCCCATGAATACGTTGTCCAAAGATTTCCCTTGAACTCTTGAAGGAATGGTGAATGTTTTGACTTCCACCCGTGTGATGGGATACTTTGTGGGATAGACATTTAATACTTTGGTATGTTGGTATGGGCAAGCAAGACATAGGGTGATACTTTGACACACTACACTAAAAGACTGGCCTCAATGATGCAAGCTCTATACTGAGTGATTTCAGGAAGAGCCATTATACTGGGCCCATCTCTGGAACGGACCAACTTGGGCCTGAGCTCAGTACTGTTCAAAAGGTATTTCTCCTGGTTAAAATCTTCAATATGTAGATACTCCCCAAAATGTCCACCATCTTACTTTTTTCAGAGAGATTACGACGAGCCTCAAATTCCTTGTTGGTGTTATTAAAATCTTCAAACATGATTGGGTTGTCTGCGTACCACAGGTTACAGGTCAGATGCGTTCTTTTGGACTCACTGTTGTAATTTAGCAGCATCTCGCTGTAGGATTTATAAGCATACGTATTACTTGGGGGTCAGACAAGTTTTTAGTTTAAAAATACATCTACCTGGGTAAAGAGCAAGTTTAACAAGTTATTCATGGGAGTGATTTGATCCACAGTCTGGTTTTATTATTTTAGCCTTGAGATACATCATGGTTTGAGAAAGATCTATTTAGAATCTGCCTTGATTGATAACGGTAAATTCGATGGGTGAATAATCTGTAAAGGAAGATGCAGGTTTGCACTGGATCCATTGTCCTTCTACAAGTCTGGTTTTTGTCAGAGGGACGGAAAGTAAAGCGATAAAGCTAGCTGCTGGCCCACTCGCAGAACTGGGGGTGTATAAAAGTGATTTAAACTGAAAATATCTACTACCTCTATTTTATTCGTGACCTTTTTAAGTCGGGCAACAACAGAAGACTGACGTCAATGCTTCTAACGATGACCTTTATATCCTGAACCGGAAATCAGTGTGTCAATCTTTTGCTCCACCTTTCGTTTCAGTTTATGTCCCACCGGATTTACACGCTGTTATAGGGCCTCCTTGAAATTACGACGTTGATAGTGATGTCAGAGAAAACACAAATTCCAGCATGTAGCATCTGTTTTTCAATTTATCTCGCGCCATTTGTCAGCAATGGTATGGCACTCTCTAACAAACCACTGAAAAAACTCCCTATTCTTTGACAACGTTATAGGGAATACCGTAGTATAAATAAGATATTCCTGTTCCTGCCTGGTTGAAATAATATCTTTGGTAGGGACATTTATTGTTGAGCAGCGTAATCTGAAGTTTCACGCACACTTTTCCAAATTTAAATGTAACTGGTTCACCTGTGTTTGTTCTTATATTGATTTATAGGCTCTCAATGACCCACCTAAGCACTGGTACGTAGTGCAACCAAGTATAATTAATGGTCATATTTGAACTGTAGTCATAGTTGGAGTTGTTTACACTAACGATACGTAAAAATAGCACCACCGTGTCATCCAAGGGCTGGGTATGGACCATAATCATGTAAATGAGCATTTAGGAAGGTAATCCTAGTAGAATATTGGCCACGTACGATGACCTTTGAACTTTGTTCAGATTAGTATTAGGTTCATGCCCAAGATGTAGACTTATTTGACTAGATGGGGTCACCATTTGTATATTTTGCGAAGTGTTGACAATTTCCACTTTCTTATTCAAATATAACGGCAGCATCTTTATTAAACGCATCTACAGCGTTTAGAACCTTGACTAAATCATAAATAGTGCTCCAGACGGGATGTGATTCTTGAATAGTTTTTCCACACCGTTAGCGTCCACCCAGTTGTACCATATAATGTGTTTGCCATTAGGTACGTGTGGCGAAGAGTAAGGGTACTGATGTTTGGCGAGAGCGACTTCCCACTGCCCGACGAGATTGAATCGGTAAGGGAGCTGCGTGCTAAGTTCGTGACTGTATTTTTCGGGAAATATCCCATAGAGCTGTCGCTCGGCAAATTGATGTAAAACTGAAAGGAGGAGGATGGAATGGGGGAAGGTGGGGTGTGGGGTAAACACCCATCACCAAGATGTGGAAAGTAGGTTAGCAGACAGGAAGTTATGCCTGCAGTGCATTCAATGACCTCATATGTAACGGTGCTACAAGGACAAGTTACGAGGTTACAATTGGAAAGTATTACTCACCCGCCATCAGCCCTTTGGACCACCACATCCACACACCGTTGCCTTATACGAGTTCCTTGGTCGGACATCAACTTTATACTGAAGTGGGCCGCGAGGCCAAAACTCGCCGCTACGATGCCACGCCCAAGAAAAGGCCTTCCTTGCCCCCACCCCCTTCCTCTGTATTGCTCACCAAGCTTCAACCCTAGCGCCGAACCTTGCACTCTCCTCTAAATCCATGTCATACCTTCCCCCACCTTAACCCTCTCTATCTCCCTCCTTCCTGTCCTTTGATCTACTCTCTGGGTCTACGTGACAAAGCTCTAGTACTATATGTTGCCATGTCTTGTTGTCTTGACCTCATTATTTCACCATCTTCATCGAGGTAAGCGATGCTTCTCTAGCAGACGTATTCTGCAATTTTTTTCTAAATTCCCTTTTGGAATTTATTTAATATTTCAAAATTATCTGTTTGTACTAAATTAATAGCTCCTCAAAATTTTTACTTTTATCTTAGAATGCTTTCTTCAAATTTAATGTATGTTGTTATTATGAAGCAATTTTTTATTCTTGATTTATATCCTCTTTCAAGATATTTTGTCTCTTGAACTTAAAGTAATTTTATTTTTCACCACTTGGTGGTTGTTTTTCCTAAATAAGGTTTGACGAAGGTTCTGGCCGTGTTGATTGCTAGAAAATGGCGTTGTTTACTATTACCAATAGTAAATTATTTACTGTGCATTCAGGTCACTAAACTAATAGCGTATCATTTGTTAAAGAGCCACGTGTAAGCTGGATCAATTTTATTATTGTTAGAGATAGTACCCGTTCCGAGAAAGGCCATTACAATGTAGTCAGTTGAACTTGCTTGAATTATTTTAGAGACTTTGCCTTTAGGGCCTTTCTTGCCTCGCCATTACTTGGAGTTGCTGTCTTCGTTCACGCTTGTTGCTTCTTAGTTACCATTGTTCCTTAACTTGATCCCTAACATCCTGCCGAATAAACCTTGCATAATCCATACCTTTCAACCACGTTGTAATTGTATTGTTTTGTTTCTTATGTTTGAATAAAATATTATCTTGTTATCCTTTTCTTATTATTTCTCTTTAAAGAAAAAAGGAGAAGGTGACAACTGAAACACGCACCATCCTGGCTATTGCGTATCTTGGGAAGCATTTTTGGTGCAAAAATTGCGCAATTTTTTATACTTGAGCTGTAGCAAATTAGTAACCTTTCGGGAATCCAACATATTTTCATATGTTTCTCTATTTTAGGGGATAACTCTGGTGATTTATTAAGTAGAGTACGCAATCAATACTTAATACTTAACAACACGTCTTAATACCCGGTCTGGTTATACGCTTAAGTACTACTAATTATGCTTATGGGCTAGGAGTTGTGAGGGTTGAATACAAAGAAAGGGAACCCGCAAATGCGTGAAGGGAGAGTGGAAACCCATTTAGGAAAAATAACCCCCCAGATCACCAGAGCGAGATTCAAACCTCGATCTCCCCGTCCTCGGCGGTCTAGCTCAACACGAATTCAGCAAGTTAGCTAATTACACCATCAAGGCGGGCTAGAGCACGCAATCCTTCAAAACGTAATCTGGACTTGTCAATTTGGTTAGAAATTTTAATTATATATTGGTAATCATAATTTAAATAGTTAATTATATAATTAGGAATCCTGCCAATAATACTTATTTACCATAATATTTTTACGAGTTACAGTAAAATTATATTTTACCCGCTTCGGTGGCCGCATGGTCCTAGCGCGCTACTCTTACAGTAGACTAGACTGCCAATAACGGGGAGCTTGAGGATAGAATCTTGGTTAGGTGCACTAAGGCTGGTTTTTACTAAATGGTTTTTCACGTTCCCTCCACGCAAATGTGGCTACACTTCCTATAAATAGAGCATTACTAGACCTTAAAACCATTAGCGTAATTTGTACTTAAGTGTAAACCCCGAACGTGTAGTAAGACGAGGCGCTAGAAAAAATTGATTTTATTTTTATATTTAGTACTATAAATGATAACAAAATTTAAAAAATCAAGTATTAAATCTTAGATAAGCTACTAGTCTCCAATGATAATAGTAATAATAATTATTATTATTATCATAGCAACAACAATAATAATAGTGGCGTATAACCTCAAAAATAATAAAACGCGGTAAAAAAATTAATAGCAATGATAAAAGAATATTGCTAAAAGTTTTTAGTAGCTTATTTTCATACAATTATCTTTAGTTAAAATATGATAAAAATTGTGTACAATTCTTAGAATATATATTTTTTTTAACTTTTTTCATTATCTAATATGACATTAAATTCAATGTTTAACTGTTTTATGATAAGTTTTTCTACTTTATAAGACAGTTTTTACTTTTTAGTATACCCAATTTTTTTTAATCGAGAACGCTTATCTAGAAATAACAGCATTTATCGTTCAAATATTTTTGGTGTGTCTGTATATTTTAGTTTGTGTATTTATAATAGTGCCAGTAAACATGTTTTGTAAAGTCAATCCTGGTTTTTAAAACCGTGGTAATTTCAGCAAACGACTTTATAAACTAGTTTCTTACCAAACACATCAAAGATTAAAAAGTTATTGGTAATCGGACCCTTATGACCTCTAGTGTAATGATAGTACCAATGATAATACGGTTTGAGGAGCTAGTCTTGTAATATATTGGAATCACGTGATCACGGGAGATCAAGGTTCAAGTCTCGATTGAGGTGCATTGGGAGTTAGTTCTCAAAGATGTGAATTTTCAAGGTACTTTTCCCCATCTACTCTAAACGCATATGGTTGCAACTCTTTTAAAACTATCATCCTTATCCACACAACAAATGCTGAGCCATAGAGATAACCTTGATGCTAAAAAACATATGAACTTTTAAAAAAATACCACGCTTGTTCAATGTAAACACCATCACTCGTGTCAACCTGTTCATGAACTCTTGTGTGACCTTGATGACGTCACTAGAGGTACTTCCCCTCCTAGCTTCAGGCGTGTTTGGCGCATCACACTTTCCAGTATTAGGTTTCTCCTCGACTATTTCAGCTATATAAGACCTGCAGAAGAGCTGTTGTTATCTACACATAATATTGGACACACCGCCTTGTAGAAGCATTTCCAATAAACTTCGTCACGCTCACATACTTAGTAAGTACAATATCAATAACAATAACGTTTTCCCTCTCTTTCTTCAGGTAAATTACTAGTAAAGCTTATTTTAAAATGATTGTTTCCCCATTGGTCTCTCAGATTAAGCTAGCTGATACCGTTCGCCATTACTAGTTATATAGCAGAAGAATTAAAATAAAATTAAACTGGACGTACACACTTTACAAAATATATTTTATTTACCTGAAAGTATTTTATAATTATAGTAATAATAATAATAACTGATACCCATATTGGTTGCAATATCTGAGATCCTACTCTCCCAATAGGAAGGATGTCTGGTGATGTAAAGGTCGGGGCTCATATTCCAGTCGGGCACATTGAGTGGCTTTTTTTTTCTTTCATAAATCGCTTTTCGTCCTATATTCACGCCAATAGGAGTACTTCTAAACTATGTATCTCATCCCTTCCCAATTATTGCGATTGAATGTGTACCTCCCAGATGGGTAGAAACTTTCAGAGCACACACACACACAAAAAGAAAGGTTACACAGAGTGTCCCAAATAAAACCAGCCCCTAAAGAATAGTATTTAAAGATCTATGTTCGAAATGTGAACCAGAAGATGCAATATATAGTTCCGATCACCGACTAGTAAGCGTTTATGTATAGAAACTATACAAAGCGGCTGGTGACACATATTCCATACAAACTTAGAAATACCGTGCGTTTGGGGCCGGTTTTATTTGGGACACTTGTAGTATTGAGGTTTTGATAGCAACTCTCGTTTTTTTTTTACTTTCTCATATTGAGAGAAAGTATTGTGAAAAGGAAAAATACGATCTTGAGATTATGACGAACCTTTATGGTCTATGTGAACACGAACCCCAAAAAATAGATTTTACAATTCTGTCTCTCCATGTCTATCTGCCAGTCTATCCCTGGCCACAGAGCAGATTTTTAGATTTTATAGGGCTATACCTTAAAACGATTGTAATTTTTTTTTTACCGTCAACTAAGGGTAGTTAATTCATGAGTAATTTTTTTGACTTTCAAATTTTTTTGCAAATGGCTTTAACATTTTAGTTTAAAATACATATCTAGTGTTTGAGTGACATGGTAAATAGCACTATTTAGTTGGTTTTTGGCTAAAAAGAATTAGCTGAAGGGTATTTCACTGATAGGATAATTTTTTTTAATTCTAAATATTTCGAAGATTGCTCTAGCAATTTTATTTAAAATGTGTATCTGGAAATTGTGCGGTATGACAAATAACAGTGTTTGATTATTTTTGGGGTGAAAACTTATTTATGAGTCGTTTACTGATGACTAATTTTCCAAAAACTTGAAATATTTTACAAATTGCTCAAGCGATATCTTGGGAATGTTTGACAGGATAAATAACACTATTTACTTAGTTTCAGGTAAAAATTCGATAAAAGGTCGTTCACTGAGTGATTTTTGAAAATTTGAATTATAATGAAAACTGCAATAAAATTTTGCTTGAAATATATATATAAGGAGTGTTTGACATGATCATGAAAATAAAGCTTTATACTTGTTTTTGAGGGAAAATTCTGTTTTTGGAATTTTATTGATGATTTTTTAGGAATTTGAATGTCTTAAAAAGTGGCTTTGGCGATTTAATTCAAAATTGACATCGGTATACTATTTTACATTATCATTGATAAATGTATTTAACTCGAACAATAATTTTACCATAAATTGTATCTAGTTGTTTCTTTCCATTACGATTAGTGAATGCCTCTTAATGTGTATCCAAGTGGGGTACGATGCCGACTTCAGTTTAAGTGAACCCTGGTTCAATCCCAGATAATTAGTAAGTTATAATTCTTGGATGGGGATTAATTTTAGGTATAATCTGTTTCTTTGCGTTTTCTAATGTAGTACTATGTTTATAAACTTACTCACAAACTTGTTCACAAAAATATCCTGTTTCTGCTTTTAAAAATGCTCTTGACCTAAAAACTAACTTAACTTTGAATAATCCCAAATAATTAATCAAGCTAAATAGCAAACAAACAGATACAAGTTAATTTCTATCGGGCACACACTAAGGTCATAATATAAAAGTATACAAAATAAAAAAACAAATGGCAAACACAATATTAGTCAAATAAAACAGTAGAAAGGATGTATTATTAGCGTACTAAGATTTAATAACCTTATTATAACAACTTCTTCTAATCACTTATATTTTAATAATTCTTTTACTGTGATAATTTAATACGTATATATGTAATTAGATAACTTCTCTAAATCAAATTTGAAGATTTTCTTACTAAAAAGTAATTAACAGAAGAGTAATTCAATACTTTTGTTTTTATACCAAATAAATTAAGTTAAACAAAATACAAACATAAAACAACAGTGGGCTTATTAAAGATAGCTATTACCTTCGTCACAGAAACTATTATTTATAAACGTTTTAATCTGAGGGATAGGCCTGAAAAGGGTATATTAAAGGAAGTGCCCTCAACAGTATAGAGAGAGGATTATAAAACAATCCCTAGTGTGCCTGGAAGAGATTATAAATCCTATATCCTCCGTCAGTGGTGAGATTTGGCACCTCGGTCTAACGCTTTATACTATGCGGCTACAGGCATGCCTACATAAATATTAATAATGTCTGGGTTGCTCTGAATGTTAGTAATGGTATGATAGCACCTTACTTTGATTAGAAAAGATGGCTTTTGATCTTGGCTCACGAATGAACAAAGAACGATATCCCTAAAAGCTAACGTTCTACCAAAATATTAATCCAGAATTTATTCTGCCCATCTTCAATATGTAAATTTACTAACGACCTTATGAGTTAGTTAACAAACAAATTCTTATTTCACAGGAATGTCAAAACTATCCACTTCGGCCGTAGTGATGGTCGCCATCTTGTTACTGTCGGTGGCGCTCCTGGGGGTATCTGCGGTGTCTCTGGACGCGTGCCGAGGAGTAGTGTGCCCGACCGGTCATAGATGTGTCCTTGACATTAAGAACTGCTTCGCACCGCCATGCCCACAGTATCGATGTGCTACGAAAGTTTGAGTGACCCAATGTCCACATCCTTAAGGTGCGTTGTCCAAGCTGTGACTGCGGCTGGAGTCGCGTCTTCGAAAACACCCCTTGCTACTGTCGCGTGCGGCTGTTGTCGCCACGTTATGTTGTGGTCATATCCACGCGGCTCCATACGAAGTCACAGCTAATTGTCGCAGCTTGGGGAACGCACATTTTACTCTTGAATGATCGACGACATGGTGAACCTTGCTCAACGTCTTCAGACATTTCATGCAGCCAAGCTGGCAGAAACCAGGCTTTTTAATCTAGGCTTATTTTTTATATTATTACTCCACAATGGTGCCTGACTTTTTCAAGGCTAGCCTCACTGTACAGGAAGCTCAAACCTAGGTTGATTCTTATTTACCATACTGTATAGTAAGTTTGTTGCACTTAAAATTATTGATTATTTTTGTAATAAATATATTTCTCAAGTTTTCTTTGTGCTTTTGTAAATAGTAAAACTTCCCTAAGACTAGAAAGCTTTGAGAAAAAAATCAACAAGCTTATCATACAAACATTAAAGAGGTTAAAAAAAACATTTGATTATTTTATCAAAACTTTTAGGCTTCTAGCAAAAATAGAATGCTGACCAACATTTAATGTAGATCAATATGTTGGACAACCCTACATGTTAAATTTTGCCAAATATATTTGCTTTCAGATGCTATTAGGTAGAGAGAGACGGATTCTCATGGAATTATTCTGTTAGTAAACTATATTGTACCGTATGTGAACAAGTGAGTTACAGACAATTCTCCATTTTATTTGATGTACAGACTATTCTCAAAACATTGACATTTGCCATAATCAGGACATTTCTTTTCAGGATGAAAATTGTATTAATTTTTATTTTAGCACCACGTCTTACTAACCGTTTGGGCTGTACGCTTATGTACTAATTAAGATAATGGTTTTAGATATTAGTAAGGTTATATTTATAGGAAGTGTACCCCGAATTTGCGGGAGGGTAGAGTGGAAAACCATTTTAGAAATCAACCCTCACTACACGCGACCAGAATTCAAACCCCGATTTCCCTGTCATCATCAGTCTTGTCTAACTCTAGATTGACGCCTTAGACCGTGTGGCCATCGATGTATGTCAAATTAATTTTCTCTGGTTTGCTGGGGAGTGGGATCTATGGGATAAATTCTCTGCTGTATGTATTAATGAGGGTATTTATTTCATAAACAGTTTCCCACTCTCCCTACACGCAAATTATGGCACATTTACTCTAATTTCTACCTTCCTCATATCCAGCTCACTAACTTCATTAAAATGCATTTAATCCGAATGGGTAATAAGACACAGAATAAAAAATAAGGCTAAAGGAAAACAAGTTCTTGGAACTAGGGGGTAGAAATCTGTAAATTATTAGTTAAAAACTAACGTTAACCCAGTGTGTTGGTAGGATAAACTTTATATAAAAGAAAAACATATAGTTTCGGTAAACCATTAACAGCATTTTTATTTATTATTAGTATTACTTTATAAGAAATCATAATATTTAAAAAGTGGTTCCTGCAGTTCATATGACTTGAAAAATACGTGAAAGTAAGTTCAGTAACTTTTCTAGTTGTCATATAAGCTTCTTATAATGAAACTTCGACTGTATCAATTTTTAGCATCGCGTCTTACAACTCGTTCGTTTATACGTTTATGTATTAATTATACTAGTGGTTTTATGGATTTGGAAGATAGTATTTTTAAGGAATTGTACACGCATTTACGTGGAGGAAGAGTAGAAACCCAGTTTGGAAAAAACAATAATCGGCAGTCTAGTCTACTGCAAGAATAGCGCATTAGACCATGCGGCCCCCGAAGCGGGTAACTGGGCTGTACCAAACGTCTAATTGCATTGGTAATTTCAAGTGAAATTAAAAGAATAATTCAATTATATATAGTACATATATTTTTTT
>CABFWB010002570.1:21251-72744 GCA_902151455.1 Timema bartmani | reverse complement strand
TGTGTGTGTGTGTGTGTGTGTGTGTGTGTGTGTGGTAATCATGTTGGTGGGACTGGTGTAAAGGTCTGCAATACTGAGTGTTATGGTAGACTGGAGTTTAACACCAACCAGACCCAATTCAATGGCCGCGTGCCCTAACAAGCTACTCTCGCAGTAGACCAGACTGCCGATGACGGGGAGATTGAATCTCTGTCAGGTGCATGGAGGGTAATTTTTCCTAAATTATTTTCCACTATCCCTTCAGGCAAATGCAGGTACACTTCCTCTAAATATAACCCTTCCAATCTCTAAAACCACTAACTTACTTAGTACATAAGCGTATAGCCTGAACGGGTAGTAAGACGCGGTGCTGGAAAAAATATCAAACAGGTACCTTGAAATCGTCGATTTATTAGGTTTTTTTATCACCACGTCTTACTAACCATTCGGGCTGTACGCACATGTACTGACAAAGCTAATGAGCTAGGAAGGTTGGATTTAAAGGCGTTTTATCCACATTTGCTAGAAGGAGAGTGGAAAACCATTTAGTAAAAACACCTTCAGTACACCTGACCGGTATTATAGCCCAGATCTCAACATCATTGGCAGTCTAGTCTATTCTTAGAGTGACGCCTTACACCTTGCGCCCACCGATGAGTGTGCAGTATTGTTACTATAATAGTGAACACCGCGTCTTAATATTCATCCTGCTATCTATACACACACACATATATATATATATATAAACACTTGCGGAGCGGAAGGGAATAGAATTTACACGAAATGTTCTTGCACTTGTGAGAAGGTAGACTCAAAAAACCCTCAGTAAGCCCAGGCTGAGATTCGAACTTCAACCGCCATATCAACAGTAAACCAGACAAGACACTTTTTAAGAGAGTGCACCAGTTTGGGTTAGGTCCTACACCATTAGTAAGGTGGCTTGTCATTCACCGTTTGACCAATCATTCGTGGACTCTGCATAACTTGCCTCAGATGGGATATGTATTTCCGTTGACATCTTGCCACAAGAGGTCGTAGGGAGGGACGTATTAATCTCAACTACGCTAGGGGACGTCGTGACAGCTAGATAACCTACCATGTATCCATTCACCAGACACTAATATAAGTTGCTGTCGATTTTGGAAATCAAAACTTTCACAACAAACCATTTTATTTTAATTTTAACTGTTCTTACAAAATTGAAACACGATCCTATGAACATGACCGTTTGGTTGTTTATTATGTTTGGAAACGACGTCTGTGGCTCCCTTAGTAATCTTTTCCAAACGAGACCTTCTAAAATGCTGCGTTCTCTTCCTAAATTAATATGGTGATGACCTTAGACCGTCTTCGGTTGTGTTCATGACCTGTTTACAAAATTAAATCGTTTCATTTGGAAACTGATGTTTTGTATGGCTCTTTATATAAGTTATAAAAACACATTTATTTATTTTGGTGATCAGATATAAGAAGACATAAGTGGGAATGTAATACTTTTTTTATGTATTATTTCATGCACTTTAATATCTCTTGTTGCCACAACCACGAAACAAAAATCATAATAGTTTTACTAATAAGTTATATTATTTTATTTTTTCAATAAGTTTAAAAATGCCAACTATACAGTTATCTTTAAGAAAATATTATTAGAATCTGTTGAAAACACTTTTTATTGATAATATAGTATTTTAAAGCTTTTACTCTAATGCTAGATGACCTGCCGAAGATGGGGATATCAGGGTTCTAATCTTGGCTGGGTCTAATGAAGTTGATTTTTCTTTCTTTTTTTTTCCCCCAACTCTCCTTTCACGCAAATGTGGGCAGACTACATCTAAAATGCTTCCTTCCTCATGCCTACTCTATTAGAGTCATTATAGCATAATATATGAGTATAAACTGAACAGCTAACAAGACGCGGTAATAAAAAATATTATTACCAAACACTAAGTATTTACAAATAGGTTGACATTAGTGATTCTTAGCCAATATTAGCAATAAATAACATTCTGCTAGCTGTCACTATCCTTCCTACCGTAGATAGGGTATTATATTAACTAGCTTTGCTTATAATTAAAACGCCCCACGACCCGTCACTGCATTGTTCAATACCTGTGCTGGTATATTTATCAATTCTATAACTCAAAGCACCCTTAAGATTAATTGTAAAATACTGGTATACTAAAATTTATTAATACATTACAAGGACCTACATCAATGGGCAAACGGGATAAGGCATCAATCTCATCAGATTTGGTTTTCTAGGGTAGAAGAGATTGGGGATTGAATCCCAGACATGTATACTGTGGGGGTTTAAAAAATATCCACTCCTTTCACAACATAGCCGTTGGTCAAATTCCTCTAACATTCTAGATTAATTATCCCTACCACATTAGTGTAAATATTAGGGTGGACCGGGTGGGTAGTGAGATGTTTTGTACTTTTAAAAAACCAAAATGATAATTTTTAAATATATTTTTAGTCTATGATAGATAAATATGATTTTTATTTCTTGAATCATTCGTTCACTTTCATGTAATGAGGAACAACATCTTCCTAGTCAAAATTAGACCCGAGGACGATGTAGAATGACATCAAAACTAATCGTCGTCAACTAAAGATCGCTTAGGCAGCCATTTGACAAAACAAGAAAGAGAATAAAAAATTGAGAATAGTCCATTTGTAATATCAGCCATTTTACTAAGATTTTCAACATTTATAATTATTTAAATTTAATACTCATATTAGACTATATTTACCAACTTTAAACTCTAGTTTCCTAATTGAATAAATATATTTTATCAAGTATGAAATATGAATTTTTAATTATGTTAATTTCACAACCTCATCCTTTGATCATAATTAAAATTAAGATATTTTAAAAATCAACATTATAAATTTACCGAGACTAATTATTTTAATGTGTTTATTGGAATGATATCTCTAAGAAATGTGTGTGGAAAAACTCGTTTGGACAGAGTCAGTAATGAATGGCTGCTGAAGGAGTGCGGTTTGAAAGGGAATACAATAAATAGGTAGATATGAAAGAGACATCTTACTTTGTTTTGGGAACATTGAGAAGAGGAGAGTGGAACGAGTGACAAAGCAAATATATGAAGGTAGAATGTATGGATCTAAAGGAAGGGATAGGTCGCGTAAAACTTGGTTGAATATTGTAGACAAATCTGTGAAACAGAGAAACTTTAAGAATCTTAAGAATAAAAGAGCACGTATGACTCGGTGTATGAAGGTTGTTGAAGAAAAGGGAATATACAAGGAAAGGGAAGTGTGGAGAAAGTTTGTGAGGTTGGAGTAAGTATGGAGTTTTTTTAGCTATATGCAGAGGGTTTTTTTATTATTTTTTTTCCTATCCCGTAAGGGTACGGAGGGATTTGATATGTATGTTTTAGCTCTGTTTGTATTGTAGCAAAGGCTCTCAATCTAAATGTTACTAAAGGACCACTATTCTTTACTATCTAAAATTGTAACTATTGCGTTTTATGAATATTTCCATGTTTCTTAAATCTTAATTTAAATTCTTTGTCAGCTTTTAAAATAAAAATATCATAATTTATTGATTTATTCTTAGTAACTTTTTATAAAAACTTTTTACTTTAGATCAATAATTTCAAGTTTTAATCCTTGTTTAAGTTTTTTTTTACAGTATCAGCTTATAGAGGACCTGATTAGCTTCTTCACTTTGCCAGAAGGGATCTTCAACTATATACCCCATATTCTTACCTTGCTCTGTAATTTCAGACCTAGTAGTTTGAATGCTCTCATATATAATTGAGGTGCTACTCAAATTTGGTAAGCTTCAATTACCGAGCGTCTGTTTGAAAGCTATGCAGATTGGTAACAGAATAATGTGGAAAGTACCGGTGTACCGACAATGATGATGGAACAGATTAGACTCAGTGACCAGATAGGTGCTGTGCTAGGTGGCGTTAGGAGAGCCACCTACTTCTTGAGAGGACATAGTTTCACATTGCAATAGTTCTAGCAGTTTTATTTTAACATCTCGTCTTACCACCCGTTTGGGCTACACACTAACTACCCTGTTGTGCTAGGGATAAGGATGGGTAAATATAAATATAGTTTACCCACACTAATTACCCTATTGTTCTAGGGTTAAGGAAGGGTAAATATAAATATAGTTTACCCACACTAACTACCCTGTTGTTCTAGGGTTAAGGAAGGGTAAATATAAATATAGTTTACCCACATCTACAAGGAAGGAGCGTGGCAAATCATTTAGAAATAACAACCTTAGTATATCCGACTGAGATTTGAACCCCGAACTCTCCATCATCGGAAGTCCTGTATATTGTGAACGTCACGCCTTAGACCATTTGACCACAGAAGCGGGTTTCTTGACATTTCTATAGCTACAAAAACTTTAGAATAACCCTCAAATGTCATATAATATTTGTTGCTATTCTGTTCAAGAAATGACTGTTTGAGGAAGGCTATTTATATGTATTATAATTTAATTTTTATTTGAGTATTCAATATTTATCGTAAGAGTCGTTGAAAGTATACTAACGACACCTTTTAAAGTATGTTTAAAATTAATAAATTTCAAAATATAAAGTAATTAGGCCTTTAGGAACATGTTTATACCTTTCTCGTAAATCCTGACATCTGAAATACGTATCAACACTCAAGTATGACTCCCTCGCCTCCCTCCCCGTAAACCTGAGCACTTTAATTTTAAGTCCATGTTCTATAACTAGAGATAATTTAGTTCTGTTCAATGGCTTTTATGGACCACCGGTTACCTGTAAGATACTATCTTAAAACGTAGCTCGTATGAGCATAAAAGGAGGTTGATTTTTGGATTTTTAGCTGATTATATTTTATCGTTACACGATTTTTAGAGATCAAATAAATCCATAGAGTTATAGGGCAGAGCTTTGAGATACATATAACATACATGAATACATGAATTGAACTTGTGTTTATTAGCACTTAACTACAATCAACATTCCTTAAATTTTACTTTAATGACATAAATAATACACATTTATCAATGTCGTCATACCAGATTGTATAGGCAATAAGTTAGTTTATTATTAATAATCTTCTTTATCGTGATCTACGTACACAACCTGGCTATCCGGATTCTTATATTAGCGAGGTAGGGATGAGTAAGGTATAATTTCGAGGAGTTATACCCGTATTAATATGGAGGATGTGTGGGAAGACATTAAGGGGAAAAAAACACATTAGTATACTTGGCCAGAACTTGAACCCAAGCCTCTTCGTTACCAGAAAACTAGGCAAGACAAAGACCGATGCCTTTAAACACCTGCTCGCTGCTGATGGTTATTAGCAATACAATAATTAGGGTGAATGTATTTCTGTAAATTGTTTGTAAGTTTAATGGAAGGGTTATTTTTGGTTGAGACTAGGAAGAAATGGTCAGACACCTTAGCTAAGTCGGTAGGGTGTCTGCTTACTGACCTAAGGGTCCCAGGTTTGTTTCCCGGTATGGCCGAAAATTGATCATTGATGAAAATGTGGGTTTACCCTTTCACATTGATAAAATAACGGTCGGGGACTGGATGCTGTGCCTGCCTTAGTCTTAAGGTAGACTATAAGGCATATGAAGCTACGACAGGCCTAGCCAGCCTGGAGTGGAAAATATATGGCTTGAATAAAAAACTGGCATAACCATAGGCTAAAGACAAAAGTGGATGGTCTAGGAAGAAATGATGATGAATGTAACTTAAAATAAATGCCATTCGCGTGGAGAGAGTATGTAAAAAACACAGTTGCAATTCCAGATAAACCACCCTAAGTTATCCTCCTTTCAAGATTTCAATCTCGACCTCTCTCGTAAACAATGATCAAGCGTATCGGTGTATAAACACCTCAAACCCCGTAGCCATCGCTGTGGGCTGTAGGTTATCATGTATAGAAACCAATGAATTATGTTTTAAATACATAAAGCGATAGTGATTTGACTGTCAGTTGGCAAGGAAAATAAATGGCAACATTATTTTTAGACACGTCACTTTATTAACTTTAATTAAAATACATTGTGCACTTCCCCCAAAACATTCATGACCCCCATTTCCCCATTAATATTTCCCTGCTAGTCATCTATTCAGAGAATATTGAATACACCCCCAAGCCTGTTGTTTTTTTCTTGACAAACAACATATTTTAATAAAATCCTAATCATCAACGCACAAATTTACATTACGGTATAGGCGTGCAGTAAAACGTAATTAACAGAGTATATCAGCTTTCAATTTAATTAATATTTCATTAAACCTAGAATTTGTCTCTATCAGGAAAACATTGGAATGTTGATTGGATTTTTTCATTGCGTGCATTTTGATAGAGGAACTAGCAATTAGTTGGAATATATTTGCGAAGACATAGGCCTATGTGCAGTGTATATTAGGATAGGTTTTACAAATTACCAAACTTCCACTTTATTACAGCAGTAAAACTGGAAGTTTGGGGAACTCCGTTCCATATCTAATATCGACTCATTAGGTTCCTTACCTAAGGAATCTCTCATTACAATCTTCTCATAAGTTATAGAATGTGTTTAAACAGTTTTAGTTTTGGTGAACAGTCTGTTTCTGATTCAAATTTAGTGAGTTTAAAATTTGATTTGTGATGTAGTTAACATAACTTTGGCTATGTCACCCACGGAAGGATTAATGTTTTTGGTAAGTTTTTTAATTGTAAAAGTTTCGGTCTATTTAATCCCAGTGAAAGAGGATGTAGGTCTATTCATAAAAAGCTTTGATTGAAATATTTAAATATTAACAAATCTGGTCTACAGCAGACTCGACATAGAAGAAACATTCAATCTCCAAACGCTATAGTAATTACATGAGTGTGTGAAGAGAATAAAAATCTATAATATTTTTGATAATATATTTTGGTTATGTTTCTGGTGTTAGAATTTTTAGGATTTAAACTAAACAATGAGCTTTAAGACTCAAGACATACATCGATTGCATTCGTTCGATTGAAATAGCTAAGAAATTTCCTGTAAAATATTAATGAAACCTTTTCCATAATAGAATCTGTTTCATCTAAATTCTTTACACCCTCATAGGTGGACCCGCGGGTTAGACGTCAAGTTAGTCTCGTCTGGCCAAGCCGGTGCTTTTTGCTGTATTGTTTCCCACTCTTTTTCGGGCAAATGTGTGCACATTTCGTCTCCATTGATAGCCCGAATGGATATTAAGATGTTGTACGCACACAAAATCAAAACAATGTCTGTGTATGAAACTATTATAACTAACCACTTGAAATCATAACAAAAGTTACATCCAAGCTATCCTCACATAATCTAGACTAAGGGGGCAGGGATGAGGAAATCAGGATTGAGAGAAAATATCCCAACATTTGCATGGATCTAAAGTGGGAAAACATTTAGACAAAAACACTTGTCCGGGATTCAGCCCCTTACCTTTCCATCATCGATGAATCATCCTACATTAGATATCATCACTGAGGGAACTCCATGGTTACTATTGAGAAACAGCGTTGTTGTCATTCTCTCGTGTTTGTGTGGTCAATCTCCCTCCCTTCAAATATAAGACAAGCTTCGCAACGCTGGTTAGTCGAGGTTGCCAGTAGCTCCTTCTTACTCCAGAACACCAGCTTCTGACATAACTAAGAGTGAGGAGATTTGGCAACAGTTAACTTAGAGAGCGAGAGAGAGCTAAGATAATACTTTTCTCCTTTACACCCTCAATTGCCTCAGCAGTGATACTCCATTGTCCGAGTTCCCACCATTGCTGGCTTGAGTACTAAGTTTAGTCAAGCTTTATTTATTTGTTTAAACATTTTCAGGGTAGTACTAAATCGCAGCAGATATAGACATAAACATGTGTCGTGTAGTGGAGTGTTTCCAGGATAAGAAGAGCTTGTAAAACTGTACCTATGATAATTATGTTATTTCACAAATTATCCCCAATTTGACCAATAACTATACATACGGTCTGTTACACAACTCACATGAGAATAAATTTTAGTTTACACGGTATTAATGAGTGCTCTACTCTCTGATGAGAACATACCACGGGTACAGTTTAAACTACTCTGATTACTTTAGGAACTCTTTACAACACGCCACTGACATAAACATCAGCTTAATATATTTTATACGGACTAAAGAAAGACTAGAAATGGTTTAAGGTTCCTTGACGATGACAATCTAAAGGAATCATTAATTTTTTTTTGAAAATTAAATAAAAAAAAAATCTCTTGAAATGTATTGAATTAAATTATCGTGACCCCTTAAAAGTTGGTTCACTAGCTGTGTGTTGAGCCCCCTTCACAAGGATCTGTCCGATGAGACGAACAATGTTGCCAACATTCCAACACACACCACATTCTGATTCACGGGTCGTGCCTCACATGTCTGAGAAAGAGAGAGAGAGGGGAAGATATTGAGACAAGAGCGAAGGAAGATTAAGTTATTATTGCTTGATTCATGACTGGTGCAACGTCTCATTTCCCCCGTAATAACAGACCAAGGATTGAGAGTTACCTGAGGGGGGAAGAACAGGACAAGTCCAATGTGGGGGACCGATACCTCTGAAGGCACCTTCACGTTATCAATATGACCTCCTCCTTTCAGTCTGAAGGGCCTTTAGTTGGAATGTTTTGTTTTTGTTTTTAATGTTGAAATGTTTAGTGCAATACAGTTTTTATTGAAAGATCCTTTTATAAAACTATTATTATTATTATTATTATATGTTCTGTCTTACGACAGGTCCATTCCTTTTGTCAGTGAGCTCAAGCCACCGAAGCATCCTGTCCTCTGCCTCCTCCTTCAGCTCCAAAAATTTTCTTCTTTCCTTCAACTCATCTAGTATTTGAATCCTCCGCCTTCTATGACGTCGTGCAGTAGATAGTTCCTCCTAAGGTGAATCCAAATGTAGTATTTAGTCAGTTTCTTCTTCAGTTCCAAACTCAACTTGATGGTCAGCAGTAACCTCTTCTTGTTCCTTGACCATGACGATCCTTGACCTAATTTATTTGGCGCAGTAGTAAAGTAATCCTTTGTCAGAAAAATTCCCAGGTACTTGAACTGCACTATGTTCTCCAGATCTTTATTTCCAATTTTGATTTTCAGCTGCTTTTTATGTTTTGACATCCCCATCACTTTTGACTTATTAAGGTTGATCTTCCTGCCATTTTACTATTTTGCTATTGTTATTTTATAGATATACCATGATTTTATTTTTAATGTACATTTGAAGCACCGTTTAGAAAATACAGGAGTATTTTGTTGCGGCCAACCATGATCACCTTTTATTATGATATCAATTGTGTTTTATGTGTATTGATAATAGACTTATCTATCAATGTAATAGCTGCAGACCACGTGATTTAATGTGTGAAACCGTGAAAGTATTTACCCAAATTTTAATTTTAATATCAAACCAAGCAATAAGCAGTTGCGTTTTAACCTCAATCCACATCTGTATAGGTGTAATTTGTGTAAGAGCAGGCTTGCTTTAATATTATTTTAATTTGTAATCGATAGTTTAAAGGTAAGGATGAATATACTAATTATTTAGATCTTTATATTAAAGATATCAAAGTAAAATTTAACCTTGATTTAATATAGCTATAACGACATTAGTTTTATTTTATAACTACAATTTTATTTTATTTTAACTATATAAGAAGAAGAATATAATTTGACTATTAAGATTAAGAGTTAGCAGTTCCAATCTGAATATCAATTTTCCTTGATTAAAATTATTTAATTGTGTATTATCATTAACAATGATATACCTCTAAGTTTTGGTTTGAATCAATAAATAAGGATAATCTAACATCTTAAAATTATGTCGAAATCAATTATAACCTACAATAAAACATCATTGCAAATGTTTCTTCGCTCTTTGATTTCATGAGTGTTTTTTCTAAAACGCATATATTAACTTTTAATCCCCTTAGGGTCAAAGTAAGGTTGCTCAGGGAAGGTAGTGAATCTTCTTGAGCAGTGGTATTCAATCTTTTTGGTTCACGTCCCCCCAAATATAATTTATCTTTAAGTTTGCACCTCCAAAGGTTGTCAGGGCGCATAATGCGAGTTTTATATGCCTAATATACACATAAAATAACTCCCGGATTACATATCAAAGTATATCTTTTAACAGTATTTTATTATTTCTATTTACCGGGAAGCAAACTTGTGTTGACAACAGTACAACATGTAAATAAAAAATATTTATTATCACTGTTGCTTACATTCACTTTTAACTATAAATTTGTCAACCAAAAAAATATATTTTTATATACTTGGTTACTCTCTACTCCATTTTCCTAAAATTGTATTAATATTATCAGAAATGTATCACTACTGGGGTTTTACTCTGTGTGTGTAATAAGGTTTGCACGTTTAAGTGAGTTTGATAGTTCTAACATTCAATCCTAGTTTTATTTTTAGCCTGCTACGAGAGAAATAAAATGTACAGAATGCACCTGTGTACTCAAAATTCTGTGAAAACCATATTCGAACTACTGGTTCAGATGTTCCAATCATTTCACCGTCAGAAATTAAGCGATCAAGGTTGCAATACAGAGAGGTGTACAGGCTTAGATATTGAATTATATATTATACAACATAAGGTAGTAACTAGTCATAAGTATTATTTATGAATCAATCAATGTGTTATGAAAAGATGTAAAATTATAAACTGTATCAAAGAGAGTTGTATTAAAAACTAAACAAGCTTGAATGATATGCGTGAAACATTATTAATTATATCGTAAAGAATCACATAATTAATAATGTTTCATGTACTTATATCTTTCCAGCTTGTTTAGTTTATAGTAAAACTCTCTTTGATACAATTTATAATGTTATATCTTCTAATAATACATTGATTGATTCTTAATTAATTATATATCTCTCACTACTAGACTTTAAAATATGTGACAATAATAATATCTATTTGGTAAAAACGATACGTGTATTATTTTGGTTTTAAGATACGCACCTTTTGACAGCAATATTCATACAACCTTATGTCTTAAAATATAGTGTTCTCCTCAACGTCTTACTATCCATCCTGGTTACTGTTAAAAAAAAACTAATTGCTTAGGGATGATGAACCATTCAGGAATAAACACCTCAATACACCTGGCCTGTATTTGAATATCGAACGTCAGGTCACTGGGAAATCAAACCATATGAGATCATCTCCTTTGTTCGTGTAATAGTATAAACAAACATACAATACTACAATAACAATTATTAAAGTGTGCGTACCATTTCTTAGGGATTTAAACTAGACGACATTAAGAGAGGTTAGCTTTAAATAAATGCACTATCACCCACCTGTGAAATGGTAGGACAAAACCATTTTAAACAAAGCCATAACCTAATTTTCTAACGATTGGAACGCTATAAAAAGCTACCAGAACTACTTTCACTTATTTATATTCCAGGTAATGAGATCTGTAGTTCATTTTAGATTTATATTATCAATAATAATAATAATAATAATAATAATAATAATAATAATAATAATAAGAGTAACATATGACCAACTAGTTTCTAGGCTGGTCTATGACAGGTTTATTGTAATACTAAACAACCTAATAAAACCTGACATCTAATAATGAATCCACGCATCGAAGGTTGGACCTCATTTGTACAAAATATATATATATATTTTTTGTTTGGAATTTCGTAAGAGTGAACTAAGTTATTTTATTTTTATTTAATATTAAAAAACGAAAAAAAAAATAGAAAATCCAGCTCTCTTGGTTTATAATCTACTATAAGTGTGCAGCGTTTCAGGTTTATTGGTTGGTTATCTAGGGGTTCTAAAGGCTGTGTAAAGACACAAATACACACATACACACATTAAGAGATTATAAACACAGATGTAGACCGCCAAATATATGTTTGTATTTCTTAAAATTCCTGAATTTTACTTTATTTTCTCGGCTGTTTTGGTGGGTTTCAGCCACCAGCCTACACCTAAGAATTGGTGGTGCTGCCACTTATGGGTAGGTCCCAAGGTAGACCTCTTGGTGATAACCTTCTCTATCTGAGTCTACTAGTGCCTCACACTCCCAGTCCACCAAGCTGAGAACCAACTGGCCAGACCCAGAAAAAAAGAAGATGGAGGCATTTTACTAAGCTGACCCGACCACTAGTCGATGAGTATTCCCCTAAATGCCGCTACAAGTGTCCATTCTTAGGAAAATCAAGGTACCTGTGCTTCCAGAGCAACCGGTTTGTTATTCAGTTTTACCTTCTTTGATCCAAGTCACACACTAAGCACCTATCTCTCTCTCTCTTCTAGAAGACTAGAAATTTCAAACAAGTTTAATTAACGTGCTTATATCTCAAAAATCATTAGAAAATATTTGTAAAGCTACGTTCTTTGAAAACAATATTTTTTATTTAAAAAGTAATCTGTTAAAATTGGTACTGACATCGTTAGTATCGTGACTAAATATACGTGCAGAATAAAGAAAATTTCTGGACCAATTAACTGAATAGATAGAAGTAATATTAAAATTCCTTCTGTCAATCATAATAAAAAAATTGGTTTATTGAAATTTCACTTATATTATTTACTAGCTAAATATGTTTTTGTTTTTTTCTGAATTATTTTTCCATTACAATCGTGATATCGCTTCACATAAATATTTATTGTGAGATATATACCCAATTTTGTTTCAGATATTCGTTAACTATGACGTATCAGGTTTATATATTCCTCCAGGCTACTATCACGATGTTATGGGCATAGGGAATTTAAATATATTCATAATAATAATATATTTCATGCATGGAGCTAAAAAATATAATCACTACAACTTTCCTATGAATAATCAATAGTAGGTAAATGCAATAAGTGAATAATTTATTTACAGTTTTTATTTAAGACTTAGTTTGCTTAGATGATTGGAAACGTGAGTTAATTTGTAGGTTTGTCTAGTTGACTTTCATAAAAGTTAGAAAATAATTACGTTTAAAATTTTATTGATAAGTTATTATTTACCAGCATAACCATACCTCAATTTTATTGCGAATAGATATTTTTTAAAAACCTTTTTAGAAATTAAAGTTAAATCGAAAGAATTTTACTATATTGTTAGTTCTGAAAATTGAAAAATGACACCTGGACACAGGAATTGAACCCAGGACCTTTGGCTTAGTACGCCAATGCTCTACCACTGAGCTATCCAGGAGTCATCCCGTTCTTCACTCAAATTTTAAGGCAGAGTCTATGATGGACGTGCGGAAATCGTCAGCTTTATTCATACATATATTATGTATACATGTATCCGTATAATTATGTATATTATAATAATAATTGAACGAGTGGCAGTAATAAGCCAACTACCAAGTCAAAGATGGCTGCGTTATCTGATGGCTCGTGAATAAAGCTGACGATTTCCGCACGTCCATCATAGACTCTGCCTTAATATCATAGACTCTGCCTTAAAATATGAGTGAAGAATGACCCTGAACACGGGGTGACTCCTGGATAGCTCAGTGGTAGAGCATTGGCGTACCAAGTCAAAGGGTGCCGGGTTCGATTCCCATGTCCAGGTGTTATTTTTCAATTTTCAGTATATGATATCTAGATGGTGAATTCCTCTCTAAAATTAGTAATTGCTTTGGCTATTTGATTTTTAATATATTGTTAGTGTTATTTTACAGGTATTGATAGTTTCTGGCGAGGTGAGCTGCAGAACAAAGGATTTAACGTATTAATCAGTGAAACCAGCTTTATTAACATTTTCTAACTACACATATTTCCATTCTCGATAAAATTGGTGCGTAGCTCACAATGACAAAAAGTGTTATATTTTGAAGACGTTGATTTAGCTTTTACGTTAGATTTAAATGTAACTGTATTGAAAAAGGACATATTAATACAATAATAAAGCACGGACAAATTTTTTTAGGGGTCTATTTTGTTTTCTAATAAAGGTGATCCAAAAGTCAAGCAAACCTGTTTTTCCCAGGATATTTCTCACAGAAGAACATGGAAAACTAACATGTTGTTTATAAGTATGGCAAAAATGTAATGTTGGCCGGGTGTTGTACAGGCCGTGTGACCTTGAAACATATACTAGGTCTAGCCAATTGAGTTACAGCATTTGAAAGTGTAAGATGAGTTTTTGACGAGCAGAGAAAATATTAATTTTGGAACCTTATTTTAAGGCCAATTCGTACATGGAATGCCAACAATCGTTTGTGCGTAGTATTCCAGAATCATGCGTGCCGAATAAATCAACAATATGTCGAATTGTACACCGTTTTTCGTGAAACAGGCAGCGGGAGTGGCAAGAAGCGTTCTGGCCGGCCTTCAAGTCTGAGTGATCAAAATCTGAATGAGGTTAGGCAGTGCCTAGAACGGTCACCCAGGAAGTCCCTAAGAAGATTATCACAGCAGACTGGATTGAGCTATTAAACAACGCAGAGGTGTACGGGGCGGCTGAAACTCGTGCCTTACAAAATTCACACAATTCAAGAACTCAAGGAACCAGACAAAGGGAAAGATTGTGATAATGTGAATGGTTCCAAGAACTTGTGAACATAACAATGCTGGCCGAGTTTTTCTAGTGATCATGTGATTTCTAAAGATTTGTGGCCACCTTGTTCCCCAGACCTAACACCACCTGATTTATTTTTGTGGGTAAACTTAAAACAAACAGTGTATGCAAACAACCCTCACAAATCTTAGATGGACAGCAAACCAACATTGAGAGATGCATTGCAACCATACCCCAGGCAATGATTCGTCGTGTGACTAGAAATATGGTTAGATGAGTGAATTTGTGTGACAGAGAAGGAGGATCACACTTTCAACACCTGCTGTGATTTCCTTATAGTTTATTGTTTGGTTTACTTGGCTTACATTAGATGTATTATTATTATTATTATTATGTGGCACAAAATATTATGCTTTTCTTTGGTTGCGTGACGTTTGGATCAATCTGTATAATTTTTCATTCTCGAATGTATTTTTCAATAAGTATCTAAGTGAATATTTCGTCAGCCGCTCTTTAGGGTTATGTTTATTTGCAAATGTGACCCGGCTTTTAAATTTATTTTAAATTTCTTTAATTAGTACTTTTTATCACAAAATCTATAACTACTTAATCTAACAGAGCATTGTCCATTCTGCGACAGTTGCCTGCGACTGCGGCTGAAATCATGCGACTACTGTCGCAACAGACAGTGGTGACACTAGCCGCATGCGATAGTCGCACGGAGTGTTTTCCAAGACGCGACTCCAACCGTAGTCGCCAGTCGACTTCGAGATGGACTATAGTACAGGTGACCCGATTGACAGAAACATTTTTGATATTTTGTAAGGAGAATTACTTCAGATGTTTTAAATCGTATACGCATGAATATTGTGATACTAGCTCACAAAACACCACATCCTGCGTGTGAGTCATCAATACCTCCAACTTAAGTTGTTTGAACTCTATTTTTAATATATTAAAACACATAATTCAATAACAAGTACGCAATGCCGCTACAACTCTAGCACTGTCGCTGCGGCTCTGTATGGAAGCACGACTCATGCCACCAGTGCTGCTACACGCGCAGCCATCATCTCGTGTTGCAGACCAAATTAAAACTACGCATGCGTGAAGACTGCGACTCCAGCCTCAATCACAAGTAATTGTCGTAGCAGCAGAAGTGACAAGGAGGGTAGTCAGAAGAAGCAATCCCACTTTAGTGTGAAAAGGGGACACGTAAAACCACATTTATAAACTCGCGTGGGAAACTACCATAAATATACGTGGTTGGGGATTCGAAACCAGAACTATCCGACAAATTTGTGGCCAAGGCTATGCGAGGCAAAATCCGTAGACCTCGTAGCCCTACTGCATACTTAAATATTTTGATAGCCTTATGCTAGCCGGTCCTTTCATATTATCTTTATATATTGTTACAATCCTATATTTATTATTACCAGGGTCCAATGCCCTTAAAATCCCAAAAAATTGTCAAAGAAATATTTGTATGCACTACTTAGTACCTACATTCGCGAACAAACATCCTCAAAAAAAGAAGTTATTAAAATCCAAGTAGCAGCACCGCATCACGGAGGAAAGTCTGATTGCGGTAATACGACACTGTGTATACAAACTTATTCCAGATATCAACACACTGTCGTTTGAAATGAAAGCTCAGAAATCCCACTAAATTGGCGAGTTCATGTTCATAGTGTATATATGATTAAATAAACGTATTTATCTTTCTTAATAAAATTATGTTTATCGATTTATTACTATAAATTTAGTTTTAAAATTTTTTTGAAGCGCTTCAGGATAGTATAAAATTGAATGTACAGCAACTATTCTGCATGCCGTTGAGTGAACAAGAAGACTAAATACAGGCGCATCTTGTAATATAATTTGATAAGCCCGTTTCCTGTAATGGAAATTACGAGGAAGTGACTGAACAGATTTTGTCAAACGATCACTCATTTTAACGGTTAGGAGTCCAGGATGTCGGGAAAAATAGTAGTTTTTCACTAAAACTCAATATTGACAAAGAATTTTCAGTTTTTAATTCTTTGTTTAGTCACCATGGAAACCGTTATTTGCTGCATGGTTGTAAATCTCTAAATAAAATATTTCTCTTTGGCTACAAAATAATAGCTCAATCTTTATTTGTTGGTCCCAGCACATCACAATTTTCTCTTTGGATGAATATTTCTCTTTGGATCCTGTTCATAACACATCTAAATTGAGATGCCTGAACTGGGGAAACACTTATTTTTTATTGGAATGTTGTTATTGTTAATTCGCATTTAATTAAATCATATTTAGCATAATTTTAAGCTTAAAAGTTGAAGTTGTTAAGTTGGTGAAAATATTGTCTACGTTTTGTTTCGCGCATAGTAAAATGATGTTTAAATATGTTTAGGTATGTATTATAAGCTCTAAAACGATAAGATTATCTTGAATAATGTTTAGAAATAGCCATTTTAACTATCTAAGTATGAGTGTTAGTGTTCATTTGTTTCAAATAATGGGTTTTGATGTTCATTTTAGCAAATATTAACACAATACAAATACCTAGGTTAATCTATGTTTTCAATTTACCGTTCAATTTTGAATATATGATATTTAAAAGTAATGTTTTGTATACCCCATCTATCTTTTCACATTCTTACAAATAGCTAAGTTCACTTATGTTTCCATGTTGATAATTAATTTTGAGGGAATGATATTTCAAATGTTTGAGTAGCACATCTGTATTTTCACATTATCTCTCTCTATCAGACTTTCTCATGCTCTCACACACTCTCTCACACTTTCTCCCCTCACATACACACACACACTCACTCACTCTATAAAACTCTTTCTCTATAGTATAATCTTTTCTCATTCTTTCTTTCACACACTCTATCTTCACACATACACTCTTCATCACATAATTTCTCTTTATTATATTCTCTCACTCAAACTCTTTTTAGTCTCAAACTCACTCTCTTAATTTCTCTCTCTAACTCTCTCTCAATCTAATTCTCTCCCTCTCTAACTTTCGCTCTCAAGCTTTCTCTCACAAGCCCTCACATTTTCTCTCTCTTTCACACAATATCCCTCCCAATATAGTGCACTCTCTTTCTCACACACACACAAACACACTAAAACACTTTATCATGCCTCCTCCCTTACATATTCTCTTTCTTTATCTCCCACATTCTCTCACTTTCTCTCTCACACACACTCTCTCTCTCCTCACACATACACTCTTCTCTTCTCACAGTATTTTTCTCTCCAACACACATATATACTCTCACTATCACTCGCTCACACTAACTTGATCTCTCTTAAATACTCATTCTCAGTCTCTTACACTCACTTATTCACGCTCACACTCTCATTTTCACACTCACCCATACACTTACACAGTCACACACTCAAACACTCATTATCACTATCACATTTTATCACTCTTTCTATCATACATCTTAATATATATTATTTGATAAGCCCGTTTCAGGTATTAGAAATTATGAGTAATTTGACAAACGAACATTCATTTTACAGATTAGGGAATCAGGATACCGGTAAAAATAGTGGTCTAGAGATAAAACCCAATTTTCCTAGCAAATTTTCCTTCTGTGTGGGCAGTGGTTCTATTTGTACAATCATTCTTTGTTTACATCACCATGGAAACCATGATTTGTGTATATCTGTTTATTGGTAAATAAAATATTTGTCTTTGTTTAAAAATAATATCAGCTCAATCGTTAGGTACTTGAGTGTATTGGTGCAACGAATAGATAGAGATCTGGGAGAGGGGTAATTTTAAAGTTCTCATCGGGGCGTGAAGGGGGAAAATATACATTTTTATTCAAATTACACACCGAAAACTAAATATCTTAAGTGAAGATCACCTTTGACGAGTAAACATTTAACTAAAAACTTATAGAGGGCTTATTAAATAAATCCTTTCCCAATAAAAAGTTTAAAATACATTTTAATGCGATAATATGCAGCCATCGCTGCAACGACCCACTAGTATGTATATAATGTTGGAGCATGAACTTTTAACTTAAATATATTATATATTTTATAACTCTCATTTCTAAGTGTCAAAAATAGTTGAGAGGGGATTGAGGTATCCAGCACGCCAGAGGAGAGGAGATGTGTCATCCGGCCCGTTTATATTAAAGTTGGGCCCCACTGGTGTAGCCTATAAGATGGTGCCGTGTTGAAGTGCGTTAAGGGTGCTACATTGAAGAGCACTGACACTTGTTGCAGACGTTTAGAAATCCGGCATCATTTAATAAGTTTTTTGAGATTTTTCTTAATATCATTTACAACTAAATGTACTTGAAAATTATCAGTAGGTTCCATTTCAAGGTAAAATAAGTAATATTCAACATGTCACTGCTGAGAACTGAAGTTTTCCTTCGTATGGTTAAAAAGTCCTTATGACACATCACTGTGTTGGGAATGTGAGCAAAGGTCCAAGAAAGTCTGTGACTCAACCAGACGTCCCCCCCCCCCCAGTACTAATTGCGGGTCTGCAAGGCTGTTGCTCCAGGGCCAAGTGTTGCCGGTTGTCGTTGGAAGGTGTTAAACATGGAGGTTTATGGTAATAACCTAAAACCACACCACACCACGCACGCGCACCAACACCGTCTTCTTGTTAGGACATCATGGAGATATTTTCTGAGCTGTTCATCACCGCGATTTAAGAGGACCACACAGGTGCGAGCTATTTGAGAAAGGAAGGGGTTGGAGGGGGGGTTGGAGGGGGGCGGGGGAGGGGGAGGGGTAGACCACGTGCAGTTATATACACACGTTACATCACGTGTCCTCACAGAATTATTTATTCAAGGTTATTTAACGTGTATGACTTACAAACCAACTTATTATACAACGTACACAAACCCCGTTTCACTGGCCGTTAATTCCGACACTTTTGTAAGGGTAAGCTTCAATTACTTGAACTATAACTTATTTTCGGCCATGCCAGGATCTGAACATGGGAACCTAGCAAAATTGTATGTATTACGGCCCAAGAATTATTTTGTTTTAAAGTTGATAAAATAAAAACTTTAACTTCCGTTCTCTTCCATCCACTTTAAAACCATTGAACTTAGTCAACATTGCTATAATAAGGGCTTGGAATTTGATTACATCGCATCTTTTTTCTGTGAAGTCAATCGCAATGGTAATTTATATGTAAACACATTTTACGACACCCTGGTATTGAAGACATAATTTTACTGTACATATTCGAAGAATTCTATAGGTCATGCCATTTTGTTGCATTTTTCGGGAATTTTTTCCTTGTTTTTACTCTTATCGTACATTTTCTATCATTTTTAGAATCATTATATATTAATAGTAACACACAGCGTGTAAATATTCAATGGACAAATTCATTATTTCCATTTTCTTGGAGCATTCGTTTCCTCGAGTAATTATTAATATGGCTAGACATGAAACAATGAGCATAGCCTAATGTATTCTGACAGTAAAAGTGACTCTTTAAAATATATTTAAGAGGAAATATCACCAGGTGAAATTCCATACTTCAAGTATGCTCCAATAACATCCATGGATGTAGAGCGCAGCTTCTTTAGGTACGAAAACCTCTTGGCCGATAATTGCCAATCATTCACATCTGAGAATCTGAAGATGAACTTCGTAGTGCATTGCAATGCAGAGTAAGGTAAAGCTAGGCTGTAATTCTCTCTCTCTCTCTCTCTCTCTCTCTCTTATGCCCACAAATGTTCTGCCTATTTTATTTTTATTAAGTTTATTGGTCATAAAATTTACTATTTATTTATTCGCAGGATTCCTCACTCACTATCATAAAAGGACAAGAAGAAAAATTTTGATTTTAAATGTATTACTTTATTTTTAAAAGTATCTTTTGTATTTTTGAGGATAAAAAACAGAGTTTTTAAGTACATCTTTCTTGTTTTTAAAAGCATTTAAATTATTTTTTGAGAACATTAACTCACCATTTTTAATTTAAAAATGCTGAGAGTTCTTCATCGATAAAACACTTAAAATAATTCACAAGATTTTCCAATTTGTATTAACAATACAAAAATCATCCTCACTCCACTTTTAATTAAAAACATGACACTCGCTATTTACATTTCTACTTTTTTAAAGAGATACGATAACATATAAACGAGTATTTTAAAAATACACACCATGTTGATATTTTCCTCGAGCCTATCAAAGCCAGGAATAAATACACAAATTAAAACTGTGGGCACACCACTAAAATAGTATCTTGTAGAATTGGGGCGAGAGGGGGAGGCTGATCATAACCCACTTTGGAATGTGAAAGAATGAAATTATACTAGGAGACAAAGCTCCTGGGTTCAAACCTTACCCAATGATGGTAAGAAGATGTATAGTGGTGTATGAGATGTAACCATTGCAATTACAGAAAAACGAAAAGAGAAGTAGAGTTTACATTAAGGAGTTTGGACTAGACCAGCTGGTTATAAACAATTGGTCACGATAGCTCGTTTTATCCTCGTGGAGAGTCTTAAGACGTGATACGTATTCTCAATCTAACATAAAAACCACTAAAATAAAGTTAACATTGTCTTTATCGTGCCAGTATCCGGCCTGCGGGCCGTATGTTTGGCACCTAGGAGCTAAACGATAGTCAATTCTTTCAAGGTAAGCTTGCTATGTAAGCATAATTGTATATGACCGTTAAAAAAGTTACTGAAACTATTCTGGTATATTCATACTTAAAGCTAGCTACGACAGGCCTAGCAAGCCAGCAGTGGAAAATATGTGGCTTGAATAAAAAACTGACCCAGGACATAGGCTGGAAACCATTGCGCACCTAAAAAAAATCTATATGTTCTACATTTATAACTTTAATATTATAGTAGAAATACCAATAGGATAAAACATATTTAAGTATTACCAATATACAAATATGCTTTAATTTTCTAAAAGCTCCTTCAAACCAAAATCCTAATATAAATTTCAGAGTTTACGAATTGTGTTCTTTTAAACATTGCGGTGATATTGTTGTATTAATACTTTAAAATAAAATAAATTAGTCCCAATATTTTAGATATATGGTGTAAGTCCCAATATCTTAAGGTAGGAATATAGGGAACGCAAGAAAAAATAGGTAGGTGTTTTTGAATATTCTTTTAATATGAAAACTTTTCATGCCAAAATAAATAAAATATGGATTTAGCAGAAATATAGAGTTTAATTTTCTTCACATGGTGATATCAACCGTTAGTGAATATCTGTTATGAGCATTGCTCCATTAGATGAAAAACATTATAAATGAAGATAAAAATTCGACATTAAACTCCAAGACAGCCTTTACATATATCCAACAACTTGCTGAGATCACCTTGTGAAGAAAATTAAACTAAATTTCTACTGGAGAATTATTTGATTTCTTTTGACCAAAAAAAAGTGTTTATATAAAACCTTTTCTCCTGTCCCCTAAATCCAAACCTTGGTATATTAAAAATACCTAGTGGAGCAACACGACAAAATCGATATTAAATGAATTTGAAAAATGGCTGTTCGACGTTACAGTATCAGATTACTGAAATAATTCAAGAACTTCAATAATTAGCAGTAGCGAGGCGTCACTCATTTCTTCCAAGGTATATAAACATATTGAAGTTTTATTTTCAAAAAATATACTTTGCTTCTATAAATAAAAACAAAATAGTGTAAGCTGTTTATGATTCAAAGGATAAGAATAATATATATTAAAAAACATGTAGTTAGAGGGAGAAAAGTACTTTAAAACTACCCATTATCCTGGAAACAAAAGAACTTGTGGCATTATAGGAAATGGTATTATGTTATCATGTCACAAACCTGTGTAATGTAACCTTACACCAGAGGATTGGCCCACAAAAGTATCAATCTTTCTCGGGGTGTGTTACAAAGTATCATCAAAGTGCAGTCTATAGTGCCTAGACTGTTTTTAGGTGGAAACAACTTCCCTAATATGCTATATTTTGAGAGCTACTTGAACCAAGAGTTCTAAATTGTATTAATTGACTGTTTGCCATTTAAGAAAAAATGTGTATTAATTGACTGTCTAACTTTTTTAAATATATATACATATATATTCCTTCATCCTAAATTTTTAACACTGGTAATACTAAATACTAGCACGTCTCACCAATTCCAATTTGGCCTAAACTTATGTCCTACTCTCCATCCAACCACCCCCCCTTTTTTTAACACCCTTAACCTTGTAATTTATTTCATTACCAGGCCATTGTAGTTAGCACGAAAGTTGTGTAATAGAACGCATTTCTCTTTCTTTAGAAAGACTCTTACAGAAGCTCAGACTCAGCCCAATTAACTTCGCTTTAGACAAGGAATGGCCTCTCCGAAAAATGTTTCCAACCGGAATGGAGAGAATAGCTGAAGGCTCTCTTTCTACGCAGTCACAGGAAACTGTAAATATTTCTTACTTGTGAGATGTTCTTCTAGAATCTAGAGTAAAAGGTGGGAATGAATTTCTTTTTAGTTTTGTTCCAGAGGAGGGTCCTGTATTGTACTTAGATCATTAGTGAATAATTTAGAATCCTTTTAATAAAGTGGCTAACTGGTTATTAGCTCGAGGCTACCTAGAATCTAAAGAATATTTAACAAACTTGATGTTACCAAATATCCTTTTTATTAATAATATCCCAATGAACGAGACAGCTATTTCCAAAAGCCACCTCCACCAAACAAAGTCTTTGAGTCTTATTAAGATTTACTACTAAGATATTCAAATATTACTTTACTCTTTCTCTTTAAAATTAAAAATATTAATTCTAGAAAATGAGTTTTCATGCTTACATAGCAGTAGAAAATTAGGGATCCAGATTTTGAACTTAAGGGTATTTATATTCTGAAAGTTGAAAAATGACACCTGGACATGGGAATCGAACCCGGGACCTTTGGCTTAGTATGCCAATGCTATAACCACTGAGCTATTCAATATTCGTCCAGTACTCTGGATAGCTAAGTGGTTAGAGCATTGGCGTATTAAGCCAAAGGTCCCGGGTTCAATTCCCGTGTCCAGGTGTAATTTTTCAATTTTCAGAATATGATATCTAGATGAAGTAATCCTCACTAAAAGCATAAATAATAGCTTTGGCTATATAATTCTTAGGGATATTTAGTCAAAAATATGATTTTTAAAATATTTAAGATTCTTAAAACATCTTTATTTATATCTGCTCAGAATCAAATTCTGGCATTATTTTTCAGTCAAGTTTTATAAACTGTATTCTAACTCTGAAGTTATAATAAATTATATAATATTGAAATTATTTGGTGGTATCACATCATAATAATGAGACACAGTTAATTTAACCATTCACAAGGTGGTTAAGTGCATCCATAAACCATTGTCACCATTAATTCTGTAATAGCTGGAAAAGAGTGGAAATATTTTATTCTCAAACAGGAGGAAGTTAAAAATTCAAACGATGAAAATCTACTTAAAACTCTCTCCTGTCAATCTCAAAATGGAAAGCATGATGTAAAAAGTTTTCACATACGTGACTAGATGAATTACATGTTGGGAAAGACACATAGAAATTCTTTGACAAATGTGAGATTAAAACAGTATGTCTCCAAGTTCTTTTTTGGCTACATTGTTCCTAGACACACGTTTAATTATTCATGACCGATTGAGAACAATAAAACCATTTATTTGACTAAGGGACATTTTATTTAGGGGTGTAGATTTCTGCTCACACTTTTAAAAATGTTGCACCTCGTAACTACATTTACCTTCCTAATATTACACGTTTATGATATGATTTTTTGTATATTGAAAAGCAGTATATGATAAAAATGTAATTAAGATGCAACTGATCATCTTAGAATAAGTTGAAAAACGCATATCTCTCATTCACTCCAAGTATTTTTCAAATAAAAGGGCATTTAAAATAGGGCTTTCTTGAAACCTCTCAAATAATAAACACTAAAAAGGCTTTAAAATAATATTAATCAGACAAATTAAACGAAAAAAATAAATAAAAAATAATCGAAAATGGAAATTCCGGCTCTGTTAAGTTCTGCCTCGTGTTCTATGCTATAAGTGTGCAAAGTTTCAGGTTTATAGGTAATCTAGACTCATATAGAAGTTGTGGGAAGACACACACACACACAAACACACTATAGGAAATTATATATAGAATGAGGCACAAGATGTTGACATATTTAATAACACTACATCTGTACTATTTCAACCATTAAATTCTTCAAATTAAACTTAAAATAACAACAAAATATTGACAATTTTCTACGTATCCTTGAATTATGATTTTTAAAAATAACAATGTCCTTAAGATGACCACCATTGTATTTAGTACATTGTTGTATGTCCTTAAAACTTGACATTGCTTTGCGCAATGTATCATGTTGAATTTCTTCAACTTCCACCAACAATTTTCTCTAAGTTCCCGAGTTGTTCTTGGGCGAGTCTTGTAAACATGACATTTCACATACCCCACAAGAAAAGGCATGTACCGGCCGCCTAGGTTGTGATGAATTTGGGTGGCCGGATGTTTGGTAGTGGAGTAGGCCAATGTTTGGTAGTGGAGTAGGCCAATGTTTGGTAGTGGAGTAGGCCAATGTTTGGTAGCGGAGTAGGCCAATGTTTGGTAGTGGAGTAGGCCAATGTTTGGTAGTGTAGTAGGCCAATGTTTGGTAGCGGAGTAGGCCAATGTTTGGTAGCGGAGTAGGCCAATGTTCGGTAGCGGAGTAGGCCAATGTTTGGTAGCGGAGTATGCCAATGTTTGGTAGTGGAGTAGGCCAATGTTTGGTAGTGGAGTAGGCCAATGTTTGGTAGGGGAGTAGGCCAATGTTTGGTAGTGGAGTAGGTCAATGTTTGGTAGGGGAGTAGGCCAATGTTTGGTAGTGGAGTAGACCAATGTTTGGTAGTGGAGTAGGCAAATGTTTGGTAGTGGAGTAGGCCAATGTTTGGTAGTGGAATAGGCCAATGTTTGGTAGTGGAGTAGGCCAATGTTTGGTAGCGGAGTAGGTCCAATGTTTGGTAGTGGAGTAGACCAATGTTTGGTAGTGGAGTAGGCCAATGTTTGGTAGTGGAGTAGGCCAATGTTTGGGTTGTGTGGGCCGTTGCCCCGTCTTGCTGGCCCCACGTGTCCTTGGAATCCATGCTCCTACGTTGCAGTTCACTGGTCAGGAAGGTCGAACATCAATGAAGGTGATTTGCAAAATGTTTCAAGATATGGAGACATCGCCTGGCCACCGCGAACACCAGACTTAACATCTTGGGACTTTATCTCGTGGGGAATGTTAAAGAGTCATGTTTATGCGACTCGCTCAGGAACAATTTATGAACTTGAAGAATTGTAGCGGAAACTGAAACAATTCAACAAGAGATATTGCGCGAAGTCGTATTCAATTTCAGGGGGCACATATAACAATGTATTGCATATAATGGTGGCCATCTTAAGGACATTGTTTAGAAAAAGAGATTCAAGGGTATGTATAAAATTGTCAGTATTCTTTTGTTATTTTAAATTTAGCTTTAAGCATTTGGTAGTTAAAATAGTAAATATATAGTGTTATTAAATGTGTCAACAATTTATGCCCCATTCTGTATATAAATATATAGACCAAGACAACGTAATCGATCTGAATTTGTATCTGATCTGAATGGCAGTTCTCAAACTAATTATTAGGAGTGAGGTTTCATCGTAATTCATGAAAGAGGCTTAACTTAACATTACATTGATAACAATTGTAACAATACTTATATGTTTAAGTGAAAATAGAAAAATGTTGCTGTTTGAACGCAATTCTATGGGGCTGTACTAAAAAAAATGCAGTGTATTTTACCTCCCGGCGACTCGAAAAACCACAAAGGTCTGTTCTGTTCTGGTGCGCCTAGACCGGTCTATTCCAAAGATTGAGTAATCAGAGGTAATTACCTTGAACCTGAAGGAGTTTCTACCTCTCCTCCAAGCTCGCCAACTTCTAGGAGAGAAAGTTACCAAAGAACTTCCCTCTAACTTTTTGGACGTCATTGTCTTGTCTGGTCGTTTACAAGGTTATCTCCGGCTACGTGAAGATGGGATTGAAGGCCAGAGAAGAAAATTAAACAACTTTTTGAAACTGGTACATACATGGACAAGACTGATTCTTTAAATGAATAGAAACAAACTGACGTGTTTCATCAAAATTACACACATACATAATTCTATACTCTTTCTCTGGTGGTGTTATTATAGCTGAGGGTAGCTCTTGTTTTTTAAGATTAGATTATCCATATGTCATCTTGTAGGCTGAAAGATTTTTAACCATATATACATATTTCCTGCCCATGTGTGTGGAATATTAGAAGTTGGTATGAGCCACACAGATTGCTATCCATATTCAAGACAAACTTTTAACAATTTTTCTCCCAGGACGCAACAGATATGTCAGTAAAAACAATGATTACGCGTTAAATATTGTTCAAAATCGTATAAGATATATCACCGCTTATAATCGTGGTTAATACTATGTCTGTAGAATCTCGGTGCAAATCAAGTGAGAAGTGTATCTCAAACGAGGATAAATAACGTGAATGGTTTAGTCAGTAGACCAAAGACACGTTTATACAAAGATCCAAGTTCTATTCAGTTTGAGGGGAGTCAAATTTATCTTACTTTGAAATAGGATGTGTATTTTTTCTGTATCGATTCCTAATATACGTTCGGATTATACACCTATATAGGCCCCTAATAATTACACTAATATGCTAGAGATTAGAAAGTTAGAATTTAGATTAAGTTTCCCCGCCTAGAGAGTGAGAGTGGAAAACCATCTAGGTAAAGCCACTCTCAGTACACCCAACTGGGTTTGAACCCTGATCTCATTGTCATCAACAGTCTAGTCTATTATGGGAGTAGTACCTTAGACCATACAGCCACTGAAGTGAGCAGATTAAATATAAAACAGTAGAAACATAAGTTTTATTTATGAAGATATATTTTACATAATAGTATACAGCTTAGTTTAGCAAACGTACTAAAATCATTGAGATTCTATACCTACATATATCACATAAAATTAAAGATTCACTGCGCCTGATTATATTTAAAATTCTTTGCACCAGCATGGTGAGTCTTTAGTAAATGTATTATATCATGTTTCTAGAAATATCTAGATTAATTTTGCAAATCGATCTCATACTCTTTAACGACAACACCCATATTGAGATATACAGCAATTATTTCTTCTTACCTGCTTCTGTGGCCACGTGGTCTAAGGCGTCACTCTTTTGTTAGACTTAACTACTGATGACATGAAGATCGCGATTTTAATCCCGGTTAGGTGTACTGAGGGGGTTTATCCAAAATAGTTCTCAACTATTCCTCCAAGCAAATGTAGATACCATTTCTTTAAATCCAACCTTCTTCATCCTTAACTCATTAGGGTAATTAGTACATATGCGTATAAGCTGAAAAAGTTGTAAGAAGCTGTGCCTAAAATAATACTGTTTTTAAAAACGTCAGTATATAATATTCTAGACTTCGATATTTTAATAAATATTAAAGTGGGTGGTTGCTTCAATAATATTCATGGAGACGACTCTCCTCAAGGCCATTATGTGTATTTACGAACTAAAAGGTCGTCGTTCAACACATATCGGCCGCATATAAGAAATTATTTATCACAGAATTGATTTTCTCCTCGCAAAGAACCATCATGCATGTGCTTAAGGTTTTTGCACAGTTATTGCTCTATTGATTTTTAAAATTCGGCATGTACAGTTACGGCTATTCTTTAAGTATTTAGAGAAATAATCTTCTCTTAATTTGGTTTACAAACTGGTTATTATGGTTCAAACGCATTCGTTAGGCAATATAATTGTGCAGGATACCCTCCCCTTTAACCGGGATTATAATCAGAATCTCTTAGAGGTGAGTGTACAATGTCTGGATATCAACTCTTTATCGTTATTTAGAAAGGCAAGTATTATGGGTATTTTAATATGTTTGGTTATAACATTATTTAAAGGTGTGTCTTCATAAGTATAAAAAACCAAAACCTATCATTCTCTTCATTTGTGGACTGACTCATCAACCCATTTACTTAATAAATCCCTGACTCATCCACTTACTAACCTATCAACTTCTTCATTCATCCATTTACTTACTGGGGGGGTAATCCAAAATAGTTCTCCACTATCCCTCCAAGCAAATGTGGATACTATTTATCTAAATCCAACCTTCTACTCATTAGGGTAATTGGTACATATGCGTATAACCTGAAAAAGTTGTAAGAAGCGGTGCCTAAAATAATACTGCTATACTAATTGATTCTCTAAAACGCTCACTCATCGCTGCACTTATTCGTTCCTGCACTTACTACCACTCACTTACTCATACCCTTATTGACTCATACCGTCACTGACTCATTCCCTCATTGACTCATCCATTCATTGACTCATTCTCACGAAGCATACGAACTATTAGTTACTTTTATAGTTACTTGAGTTTTTAAACTCAGTACACAAGATGTCCTCTTTATACCACAGTCAACAACAAATATGATTCGATAAAATAAATGTTTAACTCTGAGTTTAAATATATTTTGGAGCTATATTTTTTTGATAAAACAAATATATTATTTCATCTTGTAAGCATACAAATTTTGAAATCACATAAAATATGTATTTGAGTCTAGTTATATACAGATAAATAAACACACATTTAATTACTTATTTATTTTAATTCTCGCTTCCTTTTAAGCATCAGGAAGAACAAATTACACAATATTTGTACTAAGACAAAGAATAAGACGTAAAGTTAAACTCATGAAACTACTCTAAACTGCAAAGAAGTAAATATAAAAGAATGATTGATATTTATTTACACTTTAATGTGGCACCTAATTTTTTAATATATTATAGCTCCATTAGAGCAAATATAAAATTCTTGAAAAAATGACTCTAAAAACAAACTGATCCATTTGTAAAACTAAACAATTTGTAAACATACCTGGTTTTCTTTCGAATGTACATTTGTGGCAACTTTAATAAAACACTAAATTATATTTGCTATCAACAGTGTTACAATTTTACCATATCAACAGCGTTATTTTACAGGTAATTGTAATATAGGCCTGATATAAAAAGTGACAGCTGTAGATCACAGAGTGATGTATGAACTTATTAAAATTGTTTTAGTATTTGTACTTGCTCTTGACCTCTCGGAGAGAAAAATATTGTGGTTTTTAAAAATTTTAACTTGAGCTATTGATAAATATCAACGTTTCATGACCCCCTAAAACTGAAAAAGTAGTTTTGGCAATGCCGTCTGTCTGTTTGTGTGTTTATATCTCAGATTAGACCCAAACCGTTTTATCTATAACTCGTTATCTAGGTTAGTTATAAGGCTATCTCGAGAAGTTTTTGGAATTGGATATTTAACCCTAGAATTAAGGGTAGATTACTTAAGCAAATAGAGATAAAATCAGTTTTATCGAAATAAGCTCAAACGATTCTGCTTATATTTTCTATCTAGACATTGTTTACCATTGCAATTAAAATTGATATTCTCGTTTTCCCATTAAAATTAATTTGAAGGTAACTTACATCAGCGGAAATTTCCAATTTTTATCTTCACAAGTTGTGATTAATACACGTCTTGTCAGAGGAGAAGGAAGGGTTAGGTAATCATATAAATCCGTGCCGGGACCGCGGATTGAACCCCGGACCACTAGCACAGAAGTCTGACACCTTACCCTTGACCACCAGGTCACCTATCTTAGATAAAGTGTAGATAAAGTTAGTTAAAACAATAGTTTCTGAGCTATAAGCAAACATATAAATACATTTTTATCGATCATTTTGTGATCGAATTTGTCATACTCCTCGGTGGACAGAGATATTTCCCTTTTCTCAATGTTTTAGTAACAGCTTATACTATTTCATTTATGCTCTTTGGGGAAATGTTTATGCAACAGTGTATATTATTTCGTTTCACCAATCCTACTAGTTTTTAGGGAATGTCTCTGTTTCAAGATAAAGGAGAGAAAGTCTGTGCGCTGCACTGCACAATTATTGTTTGTGTTAACAACTATGTAATGTATCTTCCTATTTAAAACATACTGTATGCGACTATCCCGGATGGGCAGTAAGACAGGGGACCACGAGTACTCACCTCCCAGATTATAACGCTCGTTTGCATTTTAGGGATCCTAACATCGTTTTGTGACAATTACGCTTTAACCGATAACTCAACTGGGTATCTTTTAATAGTGAATATTTAATAGATTAAAAAATGTTATAATATGAAACTATTGGCCACAATAAACATAGCTACCACCAACAGAAGCAGGTTTGTTACAGGGTGGCGACTGATTAAACAAATACTTAATAAGCACACATACTGTATGTATAAACAAGTTTCAAAAATTATTTCATATCACGTAAAACAATAAAATAAGTCACCATAAGAATACTCAACAAAATTTATTTAATAGCTTCTTTAAAAACCCGTAAGTTTTTTTAAGAGATAATTTTTTTATAATTGTATATTTTTTTAAACTAATTGCATAGCTTTTACTTTCCAAACAGTCCGTTGTGTCTATAACCATCCAATCACAGTCTCCAAGCCTCGTAGTTTTTCCTCACATATCAGAACATCGACTATATCCCTCTTCTTCTAATTCCATTTCTACAAAACTTGCCTCCATCTTTTACTGGTTGATAACGCTTTCAAAAATATTTATTTGACCGTCATTATGGGAAACACCAATTCTATGGGGATAAAGAAAGACACGCGCTATATACGAAATCCACAGTATAACAGACGGCGTTATAATCGAGAAGCGATGTGTCACTAAAACTTGGTGTTCCGGGTGTACTTAATATATCCCCAGGAGTCTTAAGCTACTGCCTTCTATGTTAATATGGACCACCGGGGACCTACACAGAGCTCTTGGATCCCCACACCTCCTTTTCCTGATTCCTAGCATATCTTCAATGAAGACATCAATATGCGATGCATGATGCACGATTCCTAGTTGTCGTCATCATCTTAGTCTACCCCTTCCCTCTTTGCCCATGGTACAGACACAGCTAGCAAGAAAACCAGTGAGGTAGTGTGCGGCCGCCAGAAGCTGGTATCACATCTAGAACTCTAATCACTATTTTATTACCAATGGATATAAGCTATCTGATAACTAGAAAAAGATTACTAGATCTACTTTCACGTATTCATACGTCGAGTCATATGAGCTGAAGCCGTTACGTTTAGTATTTATATCACCAATACCTTAAAAAATATATCACTAATAAAATAAGATACAATAATAATCAGTGCCGGCCACAAAAAATATGTTTATATTTTATAAATTCTGCTCCAAATAGTTTTGTTAAAGAATAAAAGTTTAGCCCATTTCAGGGTCCAAATTGTCTATGGCGTCTTCCCCGTATTAGAACTGTCTTCTTAAGACTGGGAGATCCGTAGCTCAAATCCCAGTCGAGTCTACTGAGGGTGATTTTCCTAAGTTGTTTCCCACTCTTTTTTCACGCAAATGTGGATACATTACTTATAAGTGCTCCTTTAATCATCCCTACTCTATCATACTATTTATTATAATATAAGCGTATATAACCTGAACAGGTATTAAGACGCGGTGATAAAAAATAAAATAAAGATATGCCTAACTCACTTTTGAAAACAATGGGTTAAGTGTGAGTAGGTTTTAATCTAAAAGGAAATGCATTCACGAGGTGGGGATGTGGCAAAAATGTAGTAAAACAACCCTTGATTTATTAGACAACGAGAGAGAAAGAAAGAGAGAGAGTAGAAAGAAAACCATTTAGGAAAACCACCCTCAATACACGCAACCGGGATGTGAACTCTAATATCCTCGTCATAGGCAGTATGGTACATTGCGAAAATGATGCCTTAGGCCATGAATCTGGTAAATATGGTGCTAGCTTATTAAATACGTCATAGATGAACTAAGAAAGGTAATATTGCTCCTTTAGGGTAAATGGAAGCTAAAATTTTATGTTTTTATTAAAAAAAACATCTGAACATGGTTAAACCTGACCTAACCGTTATGGCCTTATCTTAGAGGTTACACCACGGTGGAACCAAGCACGCCGATAATTATATTTTTCGAGATAAGCTTAGGGTAAAATCTGCGTATCTCTTAAATTATTTATAAATATTTGAACTTGGTTAAACATATTTTTTAAATTATATAATAACTTTTTGAATTCCCTTGCTTACAAATTGAAATCAAAGCATACGAGAACCTATTAACTCAAACGTGTGAGTCATTAAACTTTTTTAGAACCAGTGTAAGATGCCTTAATACATTTTATAATCATCTAATTTAATATTTATTTATTTATATTTAAGTTTTATATGAACACAATTTTAAGTAACTTTATTCTTCTAAGACCTAGTCATGTGGATATTTTTATTTTTGCGATCGATTTAAGATATTTAATAAGGATCGCTAATTATATTCACATGAAAAATTATAGTAAAAATCCTGAGAAACTATATTTTTAAAGAACTAAATTTAAAGAAATTATTAAATATTATAAGTTATAAGTACTGCTTAGGGACTGTTTCTTTGGGATTTTGGGCTTGACGGGACTGTAGCTAGCATAATATTAGGAGGAAGGGGATAATGGCTTACGACCTTCCTTTATTCGAGGGTTGGGACTAGTTATATGACATTTATTAATAATATGAGTACTATATTATTGTGAATGATATCATTATCATATTTATGGTAGTTACACCAAACTAACTAGTGTAAAATGTAAATATACCATCCTACCATCCTTTGGAACGTGGCGGTAGCCGTGCCCTAATGATAGATCTAGATGCGAGGTGTGGGACAGGCTCTCGTAGAAGTGAGTCCTCCAATATTTATGGTAGTTACACCAAAATAGCCATTGTAAAATTTAGATACGCCATCTTTTGGTGACCTGGCAGTAACCACTCACGCATAATCACCTTGATGGAGTAATGATATGTGAGCCTGGAAACATTTCTATCGCGCCATCTTGTTTAGCCCGAGGGGACGGCTCTTATACTCCTAAATAACACGATCAGTGTGAAAACTGACTTACTCCCATTTCACGTTCTCGTGGTGATGGGAGTTTGTACTTTGTTGGAAACAGGGGTGTACAAAATTGTATGAGAAGTAGCTTTTAGTTGTCACCACGTCTTACCACCTATTCAGGCTGTACACATATATGATAACGAAATTAATGGAGTAGGAATGAACAAGGAAATATTTAGAGGTAATAAATACACCCGCATTCACGTTGAAGGAAAGTTTGAAGCTATTTAGAAAAAAAACACCCTTAGTAGACATTATTTGGGTTTGAAACCCGATCTCAAGCGGTAGAATTTATAATGATTTTTTTTAAATATGGCAATACAACTACATATCTCTTAGCTTTTTCGTTTGTTTTTTAACCACGTCTTACCACCTATCCAAGATATCCACCCTTAGTTACACTAAAGGGATAGGGAAAATAAAGTTAACAGTTTTAAGGAAATGTACCAGTATTTTCTTGAAGGAAGAGCATTAAAACCATTTAATTTATACCTCCTTAATACCACACTCTATCTGACAGCTTCTTTTCAAGGTCACCTAACTTGTAATCTTGTCAAACTAATCTTATAACAAATAATACCAGTGTGTAATGTTTTTAAATAATTAAAATATAACATTTATATATATTACTAATTATTGAAACTAGATTAGACTGACACCAATAACATTAACGCATAAAAATAGGGTTTATCTTATGATATATATAAATATATATATATATATATACATATATATATACAGGGTGTTCAGAAACTCATAGCCAAAACTGCACACATAGTTTGTTTGAACCAAAAGTAATACACACTTCCTATACATTTACATCTGGAAAATTATGTTAATACCATTCAATCGCGTTCAAAGTTTCGGCGTGCAGCTCTGGGAGAGCAAATATATTCAAGCATGCGTGTACAACAGGTTGCATAGGAGTTAGGCACGTGGCAGTACACACCTTGACATCTTGGAGCACGGAAGCAGAGCATACCACAACTAATAGTAAACAATAAACTAGTCCATCTGGAAATGCGAATGCGTTCTGAGCGTCATTTTTAACGTTCCTACTTCACTGTAAGTTATTGCCATTATCACATGTGGAGTGCCACGTGCCTAGCTCTTATGCAACTTGTAGTACACGTAGGCTTAAATATCTTTGCTCCCCCGGCGCTGTACGCCGAGACTTGTACAACAATTTAATGGTATTAACATACATTTTTGGTTGTAAGTGTATAGGGATTTTGTATTACTTTTGGTTAAAACAAGCTGTATGTGCAGTTTGGGCTATTAGTTGCCAAACATCCTGTAGTTTAAATATATCTTTTGATTGACGTTAAATGATTTAAAAAATAACACATATATACAGTTTTGGTTATTTACCAAAGCTTATTTATCAAATTAATATAATTTCTCATTAATTCTTGCTCAAATAATGCTTGCCAAAAAAAATTAAATACTAATTATTTTTTCTTATTACCGTTTATAAAACAATATTGTATTTCATAACATTATTATTAGTGAAATAAACTCTACTAAATATTATTTTTAAACCTACGCTTGGTAAAAATGATTGTTAAATTGATTTTAAAGTTTTTTTTTAAGCTTTTATTATATTAAAGTTAAGCTAATTATTCTTATTCATATTCAATATTCGAAAGTTGTTCAAATTCCGAATATGAATGAAATCACTAACATGGTTTGTTCTTTGGAAAAAATAATCGCCTTATGTCATGTATTGTAAATGAAAATTAGGGCTACTCAAATGGAAATAGCTCTCTCAAATATGATAGATTCTAGTATTTGTCACTTCTACTAAAATAAATTCACTGTTCAAGTTTTGAGATGAAATAATTTTCCAAATTAGAAATCTTTCTCGTCACTTGGTATTTTTGAAAATTTAAATATGTTTCAATCATATGAAAAAAAACTGTTCCATATTTAAAGTTGTTTAGTAGGCACATTTAAACATCAGTTTGAGAACTTTAGGCTTAAACTTAGCCAAGTGTACAGTGACTTTATAAAAAAAAATATTCCAAATGCTTGGATTTATTTAACATTTTTGTTTCAAACAAAAAGCTGATTTCAAAATAAGCCAACGTGAATTAACAAATTTAATATTTAGTAATAGATTTTAATATTGTGAATAAAATGTGTTTTTCCATTTATTATTATAACTTTACTATACTTTTAGAGATCATCAAATAGAGTTAATTTTTTTGACTCAAGGATTTCAATAATCGGAAATAAAGGAAACCTCTTTGGAAGTCCTAAGAAACGTTTTGAAAACTTTCTATTGGACTTAATTATGTGATAAATAAAGCAATTCCTTCCCAAATTTTACTTTAAAAAAATTTAATTTACAAATTTATAAGATAAGATAATGCAAAATATCTATAGTGTAAAATATAAATATGTATAATATATATTTTTTTAATTTACCAAATAATAATACATCTTTATAACGTTTCACTTACCTTGGTTTTATTAATTGTACGAAGGTAAGGTTTACAGCCTTGTTTAATATATAATTTGAAAGAGATATTTTAATCTCGAAAGGCTTAAGCAAAGGGAAATGTGGACAAATATACTTTAGAAATAAGTACTGTTATTGCATTACTCCATTTTTGATACCTTAATTTACACCTTAGTAGCAACACTGTAATTTTAAACAAATTACGCCGAGAGGTGTTTCCAATGTCGTTAAAAAGATTAACGACCATGAGAGATAACACCTTCTTACACAAAACTCATCAAACCTTAACAACAGAGAATGAAGTTGTCATAAAATTTGACAGGTCCAAGCTGCAGTCAGTATAAAAAAAAAAGTATATCTTACGTGTCGTAAGGAGGGCCTTGTTATATCCACAGGCGATTGTTTTCTTGCCTCGTCCTAACTTTTTAGCTCCTCCCCTTCCCCTCTTTTCGTTCTCTCTCTCTCTCTCTCTCTCTCTCTCTCTCCCTTATTTCCTTTGTCCCTCACACGTCTAATTAGCCTGCACACGAAGCTAAACCGAAATGACTGAATTTTAAAATAAGACCAAAAAAATGTAAAAAAATAATAGCATGCATAATAATTTTCTTCACGTGTCTGATAAAGATGATATCTTCAAACCACCTTATCCCCCCTTGCGAGCTCCTTAAAAAAATTAAAAACCTTTTTAGATAGATTACTTTCATACTAGAGGAGAAATAGAAGAATGAAAGGGGGGAAAAAGGTCTGAAATAATACAAATAGAACTTTGTGATACGTTTTTATAATTTGAAGGGTTTATTTTTCATACACCTTTTATCCGTGTGGGAGATAATGTGATACGTTCGGTAGCGAGTATAAAGAATATAATTTGTCACCATCAAAAATAATTTAAAGCACATTTATCATCTAGGTTGTTTTTACTATTTGCAATTCAAAATATTTATTATTTTTGCATACGTAATATCTTTGATCGTTTTAAATGAAGTGATATCAGTATCAAGATTTTATGTTTGATAAAAAAAATTCACAAGTAAATAAATAGTCTTGTAGTATTAATAGTAGTTAACTATAGCTTAGGTAATTTTTAGAATAATTGGTGAAATTATTTCGAAATTTGATTCAATAAAAGATTAACCACAACCTTCGAGGTATACGGCCCAAGGCGTCAATCTCATCTTGTCTGTTTTACTGGTGATAGGAAGGTCTGGGGTCAAATCCATATCAGGTGTACTAAGTTGATTATTATTAAATATTTTCCCACGCTTCCTCCATGAAAATTTGGATTCATTTACTCTCGATAATATCTTAATCCCTTCTACCCCCAGAAGTGTAAATATGTGGATAGCCAGGAGGTGTGTTAGAACGTGAAGAGCGATCAAACGAAACGAACAGGACTAGAACTAACCATTGTCCTTTAAAGTTTGTTGTTTCTATACAACATTATGTTTATTAATGCGTCCATAAACTAGTTTATCAATGGGATGGGTAGAGAAAAGTTCTAAATTAATACGCATGCGCCTCAGGGTTTCTTATCGCGTCGGCCCTTGCAGATGTCCAACAAGCTTGCTAGAGTTCATTTTAATAGCGACTATAGAAATATAATTAATAAAATAATTATATAGGTATAAATTACAGTGTAAAAACAAACACAGCTAGTTCTATAATATATTTAATGTATTCACTATCATTTAACTATGATGTGTTGTAAGTATTAGAATATATTTAGGGTTTTTAGTTCCAAGCTAAATATTTTCAAGTGAACTCAAAAACTGAGATTGTAATTAGTGCTGTCTCATTTAACTAAAACATTTTTTGGTGGTTTTATTTGTTTGAATATGTGTAAAAAATTACTGGAAAATAAGATAAATAAGATGCATACAATATAATAATATTCTCCATTTATTCTTTATAACCTATCAAGTTCAATGTAATGATATAAGGTTGCGTTTTCCATTTTAATATCAGCGTTCTCTAAAAAATAATTTATATTTGAGAAATACATAAGAAAGTTTATTTTGGAAGGGCTACTATATTTAACTCCTGTATTTATTTTCAAATATTTAACCAAAGGGTTGGTAGTGAAATCTTTATATATATATGTATGATCATAAGTATTTTTTTAATTTTGAATAATCAGAGGACTATATTTTTAAAACCTGAGTGTTAAATAAAACAAGATCAAATCAAAATATTTGCAAGTTTTTGTTGATTAACAGAAAATTGAATTACTGGCATATTTATAATTAATTAGTAAAATTTTCTATTTTAATCCCAAGACACACGCTCAACTAAATTTCGACGCATGAATTAATATTATAAATTCCTTTGGAATATATATTGTTTTAAAATTTGAAAAAAATTGTTATTTTAAACTAAACAAAATGAATAGCTATCAGTTGGTAAATTGAATTTAATTTATATTGAACATAAGGAAGATAAAAATTAGTAATAAATGTAAATAAAACAAGTTGAATCTGAACAAAAAAAGAAATTACAAAAAATATGGCTAATACATTAAAATAAGAAACTCTTTAAAAGAAAAGAATAAAATAAGAAAAGAAGGGAAAATAATTGATATTGTGTAGGTGTGCTTGTGTAAGGAAGGAACATAAAAAAAGTTTAAGTGAGAAAGCTATGAAAAGGTCATTAGGATGAGAAAAAAATGGTTGACGCATGAAAGTGAAGAACAACTAACGATTTAAGTTGGTGTTTGGTAGCGTGGAAAAGTTGTCAGAAAAAGGGGTTGGGGGAGACCTATTTTCAAATTTTAATAGCGTCTCCCTTCTCAATATCTAAACTTTCTCTCCACCTTTCTAAAAAGTTTTTGACAAGAGCTTCGTCACAATGCCACAGGAACGCCGGAGGGAAATTTACGCTAAGTTTGAGAATGTCACCATGGAAAAAAGAAGAAGATGAAAATCAATCAGGTGACAAAAAAACAAGTTAAAAATAATATAAACAAAAAAATAGCGTTGATAATGCTTTTAATTTTAAAAACAAACATGCAAATAATTCATTTAAATTGAGATCTTTATAGGGATATTTTAATATACATTCATAAAATAATATATTTATGGTTTATGCTATTTACGAACAATAATAATATTTTAAATTTAAATCATGAATAAATATAAGACCAAATAAAATTACAAAGCTCAGCTTTTGATTAAATTGATTAAATATTCATAGCAATACAGTAGTACATTAAATACTATATTTCTTCCTAAAAGACGAACTGATGAGAGATTCACCCCATATACAAATATATTTAGACTACTCAAGATATATATCATTAACAAAGAGGTCTATATAATAGTTTTATACAAGCTATAAAGTGTATATAAGTTTGTGTGGTAAAAATCTATTTATTACTATTCATAACTTAGACAATTCGGTCTGTTTGTGAAAATTGCCTGTAGCAATCTTCTGGGAAACAATTAGACATAAGAGGTCCCTGAAATCATGTGCATGGTTAAAAATAGGAGAGAAAAATAATTAATTTTAAATTTTAATAATGCCGTGTAGGTGCAACATTAGTATTGGAGCGTAAGCACTGTGTGTATGTAGAAACGGAAGAGGGGACGTATCATAAGGAGCATTAACAAGCATTCTAGTAGGGTGAACTACCAATTGCAATTAATGAGTTGCTCCAAACTTAGATGTAGCCCAAGGAAATAGATTTATGTTCAAGACACATGTAAGCAAGATGCTTTGATATATATTTTATTTTTATTTATTTGAAGTATTTAGCGTGTACTTTCTGAACTGACTGATTATATTAGAACGCGATAGTTTTTATGAGCGAGAGAGAAAGAGCCTACCAATTTTTCCAGGAAAGGTACTTTCCCGTATCTTCCAGGATTCTCTTCCAGGCTACAATCGTCATGGGGCCAACGGCTTTACCTTTCCTCCGAAGAAAGTTGTGCTACGGATTTTTATCCGTCAGATTTGAACCTACGAACATCGGGTCCTGAGACAAGAACTTTACTCCAAGGCCACCAAGGTCAAAGCACGTGATATAAAAATCTAACTTAACCTAAGGCAGCAACTCCTAGCACTAAACATCTAAACTTAACTCCAGGAATGTCGGTATCTTGGTAAGAAATAATTCACATTCCAGTAACTAATTATTTTAGTCAGCCCTTGGGGGGTTGAAACAGGCTACCCTAGATTTAGAATCAACCCTTTCAAACCAATGGACGGACGCTGCTTGTACGCCGTGAAATAAGACCTAAAAGGCCCGCAAAGAGCTCTCTGGCTGCCTCCAAACTCCAACCCCTTCAACCTCCTTCCTACAACTCGACGTACCGTTCTCACCGCTCACAGAAGTTTCCCCAAACTTCTGAGTCATCATCTCGTTATTGGGGGGACAAAGGGCTGAGAAACCGAAAATTATAGCACCCCTTACTACCCCCTCATACCTTCTCACCATCCTTTCATGATCACACAAACTACGGTTAAATTTAGACCCCTTTTTTTCGCCCTGATGAAGCACCCTTGTGAGAAATTAAGGGATTCAGGAAAATATGACGGTGTTGTTAACATAAATGGACAAGCACTATCAATACCATAGTTTTAATAATGATGTCACTATATAAAATTGATGTGTAATACTGTATATATACATATATATATATATATCTTGCATATACAGCTGTAGTGGTTAGAACTTTGGTTCGACTCCAATCTGAGCTGATAGACATATTTAAGTGTTAATGTTAGTCTTGTTATCATCTAATTAGTAAGCATATTGTCACTTGGGTAAGGAGTGTAGGCCAAACCCAATGTTAAGTTATTTTGTAAGCCATGTGCCTAAAAATTTAATTGATACAGAAATCCTTCATTAACTTTCCTTAAAATAAATATAAAATAAATGGTATGACATAATCTCTCCAATTTTTTCATATATTAAATTTTAGCTTGAAATAAAATTTTCAAAAATATGTCAGTAGTAAACTAAACATAAGAATGTTTTTCTTAAAAAACCACAATACCGTGATAAGTAATCACTGAACAAAGGAATGAAATGCATCCATCAGTATATCTTCAATCGTCTACCAGAAAATCTCCAAGTAAATTGAAAGGAAACGCACAGTTATATATATATCTTGCATATACAGCTGTAGTGGTTAGAACTTTGGTTCGACTCCAATCTGAGCTGATAGACATATTTAAGTGTTAATGTTAGTCTTGTTATCATCTAATTAGTAAGCATATTGTCACTTGGGTAAGGAGTGTAGGCCAAACCCAATGTTAAGTTATTTTGTAAGCCATGTGCCTAAAAATTTAATTGATACAGAAATCCTTCATTAACTTTCCTTAAAATAAATATAAAATAAATGGTATGACATAATCTCTCCAATTTTTTCATATATTAAATTTTAGCTTGAAATAAAATTTTCAAAAATATGTCAGTAGTAAACTAAACATAAGAATGTTTTTCTTAAAAAACCACAATACCGTGATAAGTAATCACTGAACAAAGGAATGAAATGCATCCATCAGTATATCTTCAATCGTCTACCAGAAAATCTCCAAGTAAATTGAAAGGAAACGCACAGTTAATGGTAGTTTTACACACGTGATTGTGGCTTAGTGAACATAGGCTTAAGTTACATTTCCCGTTGATTCCATTTACAAGAAGGTCCAAGCTCGAATCCCAAGTGTGTGTTCTTTCGAATGGTTCTCCACGTATGAATTTCACGGTGTTTTTACTTTCTTACATGGAGGAAGTGTTTTAAAAAATGCATTTTTTACCTCTTTAATTAGATGGGTCTTGATGTTTACTGTTCTCATTAGATCAAATTAGTTTTTATTAAAATGATTATGCGTGTTCATTTGTTTGTAAGTCGGTACTTGGAGCTGCAGCCATGGTCATATCAAGATAATTAATTATGATTTGGATAAATCTCTAAATTTAGAGATAGTTTAGTTAAGACACATATTTTTGAAAGTTCTAAACTTTTTCAAAAGAGGGTCTACTGACTTTGTTCAAATTGTTTGTATGGGAAGTGTTTGGATAAGATATTACAGTAAACTCATTTGTAAGAAGAAAATGCCATTGCAATTTTTTTCAAAATAGGTATGTGAAGAATAATTTGTATAATAAAAAGGGATGTATTTTTTTTTCAAACAAATAGGTCACTTTGTGTACAAATGATTGATTTTGAAAATTTAAAGTTTATCAATGGCCTTTACATTTCTGTTCAAAATATATATCTGGAGAGTGTTTTTTACTGTAAATAATACTGTATCGATTTCCAAAGAAAATTTTTAACGTAGTTTACCGACAATGATTAAAAAAAAATTAAATTTGCCTAAAGGAGGGTAAGTAGGGGTTTTCTATTTATTTAATTAAACTTTCACTCTGCTGTAGGTGCATTTTATCAAAGCAACATAAGACGGTGAACTTAATAGAGGTAAAAGTGGTGAAAGCAGTAGTAGTTTTTTAAATACCGTATATTATTTAAAATTACATAGAGGGCTTAAAGTTCATACAAAATAAATGTTGGAGCTAAGCATGAGGAACTTGTCCGCTGATACCACACATTACATATTATATTATTTACCCTTCCTTCACCTCTGACAAGACGTATGTGCGTATAACCCGAACGAATAGTAAGTCATGGTGCTAGTAATAATAATAATAATAATAATAATAATAAATTATTATTGTTAGGATATTTCAAAAATTAATTTAGTGGCCATATTTCAGTATAATAGTAGAAGTGGTTAAATCCTGTCTGTATACGAGTATTCTGGTTATTTAGCAATATTTTACCACTAAGCCCTTTTCTTATTTTTNTTATTTTATGCGTGTTCTTATGTGGAGTGGTGATGATACAATGTACATTATTCCGTTCAGAAATCTTACGAGTTTATAGAAAGAGAGAGAAAGTCTGTGCGGTATGCCGTACCATTTATTTTAAGTTGGTATTCTTTCTATTTAAAAAAGTATATCCGGTATCAGGTTTATACGTGTTAGGATTATTATATTGAACTTTTTTTTTCTAAAGTTATTATTAGTAGAAGTACTTTTTATAGTTTTAATATTATCACTATTATTAGTTGCACTCTTAAGTATTAGTGTTTTGGCTATCCATGACCTAATTCTGTTTGGGTGGCTATCGGGGAACTACCACACTTTCTAAACTCCCCTAACAAGGCCGTAGTCAGGGGGTTTTGGGGGTCCATACCCCCTTAAATTTTATGAAAAAAGTATATATGGCTTTATTTATGGTTCAAACAATATCAAAATTAAGGTACAAGTACAAATTAGGGAGCTGTATTACCATAAAAAGCACTTCAGAGCTTCTAAATGTGTTTACTATCTAGAATTTGTCCTAGCCTCCAGCAGTTAGGGGGGCTATGTTGCCATAAAATGAAACGCTTTAGAAAGCTTCTAGAGGTTTATAAAATTTAGAATTTTTCCTAGCCTATGGCAATTGGGGGATGTGCCCGCTAACCACCCCCCCCCTTAAATTATTGGCTAGCTACGGCCTTGTCCCCTAAAACTTTGGGCTCCTACCAGATAGTGCAGGCAGCACTAACCAGCTGAAAGGATGAGTACATGTTCAACTCTGGAGTGATAGAAATCATATAAAGCCAATATTAAGTTGTTGACTTAAGTTGGGGTTGTAGGGATCACGAGCAAAGGTCAGTGCTTTTGCAGATTTTACAACAAAATATCTCTCAAGGCTGTCCTGGAATTTAATCACAACTTTTTCTCTTCATTTAAAAAGTTTGTCTTAATCCGTGTAGCCGCCAATAACCATATTGATTTGCTTTTTAGTCTAAATAGTTTTTCTAAATAAATATTTGCTAACTGCATTTAAATTTTCTCGCGACTCAGATTTTTTTTTAATTCTGTACCACAGCCTTTTTCCTATTCGGGCTATCGGCATATTTACGCTAATGAGGTAGAAAAAAGAAAGATAGAAACAAGAGTAAATTCAGTTAAATGAAGGGAGAGTAGGAAATAAATGAGGTGATAACACTCTTAGTACAGCCAACTGGGATTCAAACCCTGGTCTTCACATCATTGACAATCAAGTATAATGCAATCGTGATGCCCTACACCATGAAACCACTGGTTCGAGTCTCAGAATGTTTCATATTACGTAATGACATTTCAGTACGTCCCTTTGACAATAAATTTGACTTTCTTTCCAGGATAATGTTTGTTAGCAGAAGCGGTTTGATGGCTAGCGTGTTTTGTGTGTCCTGAATAATTCTTGCAGTCAACTATTCGCGGAATCAATTCGTGTTCTTACATTTTTTTCTTGTTAAGTAGGATTTTAGCTCAAATCTACTATCTTTTCACATTCAACTAAAGGGTAGAAGGATAGTGAATACATGAAATATTCTCTTTTTGAAGAAATAAATAAAGGGGCTGCAAATAAATGTATGCATTTATACTAATTTATTGATGTACACTCTGTTTATTCTTAAAGGTAGCTGTCTAATATTGACGGATTACATTGTGGACCTATCTTATAATCTGTGTCGTAGTGGAAACGTGCAAGGAAAGATTGAAACCTGTCAGGGTAGGTGTAGTGTATATCAGCTAGAATGCACTGAGGGAAAATAGAACATACCAAAATGAACTGCGTTGTAACGCAGTGTTAAGGTTGTGCAAAAGTCATGTTTCCATTAGAATAGCATTTCATAACGCATTAAATAAGTGTTACGATGCACCGCAATGATTTTATCTCTATTTTATTTTAAAATAAGGACATCTACTACAATCTCAAATAGTTGCAAAGCTATGATCAAAATTGAACATTTCTTCAGATGTAAGGTGCCCTTAAAGTCATTTTCATGTGAAAATGAAAAATTTCCATTTTATTTATAATGTTAAACAGTGTCTAGATACAAACATTAATCAAATTCATTTGAGAGGATCTCAAAAAAAATATCTTTTTTCTCTTAAGTAAACTACCCTAGATTTTAGGGTTGGATATCTAATTCAAATAGGTCCTTGAGGGGGACCTTATGGAAACCCCACATACCAAGTTTGGGTCCGATCGGTAAAATGTTTTGGTCTAGAGATAGTAAATTCGATTCCTCGATACCTATTTATTCTTAAGGGTATTGAGAGGATTGAGAATCGAGAAAATACCTGCGTCGATTCATAAAGATACGTGCAAATGATCGTGAATATTTTACTAAGAGCTTAGTGAATATCAGATATTAAAGGCCATTTGTGACACATTTTTTCATTAATCATTCCATATATTTGTATAGTAAGACTTATAAAAGCATTGATTAGATATGAATACCTAAATATTTATGTTTTGCTTCACTATGTGGTAGCATAATGTATACAAGAAAAACCACAAATAAATCTCCATAATTAAAGATACCAACCCTGTGTTAATAAATATATTACGATTGCTTTGCAAATTTTCTGTCACAAATTAAATAGTAATAATAATAATATTGGTAAAGTTTAATTCAAAAGTTTAAATCCCAAATGAAAATCATGAGTGTAATTTGTAAAGGCAAGAATGTTTTTAAAGTCTAATTAATATTTAATAGACTTTTACCAAAATTTCCAGAATAAAATCAAATTTGAAAAAAAGGTTTGCCTATCACGGCAGCCATATTGGTTTACATTAACATAAATCAATATGGCCGTTCCCACTTCATTTTAGGCCTATACCACAAAGAATCGAGTGGTGAAGAATCGAAGTAAAAATTTAAGAATCTAAATCGAGAATTGGAATCGAAAAACTGGTATCGTTCCATCTCTAGTTTTGTCTCTAGGTAGAGATAAAGACACACAGACAGGCAGGAATCGCCAAAACAACTTTTTAGGTTTCAGGGAGTCATGAAACGTTAACATCTATCAAAATCTTGAGTTAGATTTTTTTGGACGATCACAATACTTATCTCGTCGAGGGGCCGAGAGAAAGTAAAAGTAGCCAATATTTCAGATTGTTCTCTATAATTTATATTATTGGCTTAAAATGAAAAATTTTGAAGAAAAATAAAGTCCCTTCAATATCTTAGTTAGCCAAATTACTAATTCTAGTAGAGTTTTAAAGCTCAAGCTTTTCCCGCGTCTTACAACCCGTCATAGAATTAGCACATAGTTAAACTTTTTGTAAGAAAAAATATACTCGCATTTGCTTGGAGGAAGAGTGGGGAACTAATTAAAAAATAAATTACCTCTAATCTGTGGGTATTTAAACCTCAACTTCCCCTCACCCCAAAAATAAGACTAGATGAACTTAAGATTTTTGAGCTTCCATCCCCAACTGAATTTACTAAGGCTTGGTTTTATAAGGAATTTTTTGCCAAACCCTTCATTCACCTCTGACAAGATGTGTATTAATCATAACTTGTGAATGTGAGGAATGCCAGGCCTCCACCGTGGTTCGGATTCCACGTTAAACTGTAGGTCCTCCATTTCATCTCACAATCACCCTACCATTGCACAATAGCGTAAGTGCGTATAACCTGAACGGGTAGTAAGACGCGGTGCTAATAATAATAATAATAATAATAATAATAATAATAATAATAATAATAATAATAATATAAGGAATTTTCCTTAATTCTGGAATAAAGTTCTCTTATCCCCCGCATAGGTGGGCACGCAGGGTAAGTGTAAGACTCATCTTGTATAATTTTGTGGTAAACGAGTATGTCGTGGTTAAAATCCCAGTGAGGTGTATTGAGGCTGGTTTTCCTAAATGTTTTTTCCACTCTCCCTCCACATAAATGTAGGTACACTTCCTCAAAATTCTACCTTTCTCATCCCTAACACATTAGTGTACTTATTACATACGCGTATAACCTGAACGGGTAGTAAGACTCTGTGCTAAAATATATATTTTCATATATTTAAAAGTCAAACAATGTAATACTGAGCTGTCACTTTTAATAGATAATATTAATATCGATGAAATGATATACCTAATTCGTTTTAAGTTAACTGCAAAATAAAATGTGTTCCCCTTCCTAGCGTGTTCTTACTTTTCATAGAATAATCTCTTGGGTGACCTGATGGTCTAGGGTTAAGGTGTCAGACTTCTGTGCTGGGGTCCGGGATTCAATCCTCGGTCCCGGCACAGATTCATCTGATTGCCAAACCCTTCCTTCACCTCTGACAAGACGTGTATTAATCACAATCTCCATTTCATCTCACAATCACCCTACCATTACATATTAGCGTAAGTGCGTATAACCCGAACGGGTAGTAAGACGCGGTACTACTACTAATAATAGTAATCTCTTTTTATTTTAACAAAAGAAATAATGATGATAGATGTGGAATTTCAGACCCTCCTTTAAGTATTCTTATACGGTGTATTGAAACAGATTTTCAGATAAATTATAATTTATGAGTATCAAAAACTCCTTGATTTTTGAGTTTATTAAGAGTTAACCAGAAGGTTATTGTCATAGAACTATTGTTCCTTAAGATGTGATGAAAGGGACAAGTTGATAGGGCCAATCTGTGATAGCCGTGCATGACGTGTAAGAATTTAATTAAAATATGACAGGTTAATAGACTATGATTAAATAACATGATCGTGCAACATCTTTTTTTTTACAATAAAATTAATAGTATTAGTGAAAAGTGTTAAATATAGTTTCTAGGCGTAGCAATCAAATTAGAAATATTGTACCAAGACGTTACAGTATATATTAAATATAATATATATATGTATGTTATATATAGTCAACATGGGTGGTCTTGGAGAAATATATTCGCCTCAGGAACCGATGTTCATGGGTTCAAAACCAGCCTATGCCAACGGATTTTTCTTGAGTGACAAAAATGCGTAGTACGGAGGGGAAGGAGTTCCATTGGTCCTATAATGATTGTGGCATGTGAAATATCCCTGGAAGGTATGTACAAGTACCTCTATGGCAAGATTAGTGGGATATTTTGTGTCTGCTCGTAAAATTCACTCTTGTTTCCTTAAGCAAGCGCCAGGGGCCGGTATTAGGGAGGTCACTCGGCTGTAAAACAGATCCACCGAAACAAATATAACAAGCTCTTGTGACTTGCCATGTATACAAATATGTACTCCGAATCCTGGGATAAGATGTAGGAACCCGCCTCGGTCTAACGCGCTACTCTCGCAGAAGATTATACAGCCGATGATGGAGAGACCGAGGTTCAAATCTTTGTCGAGTGTACTGAGTGTGTATTTTCCAAAACAGGTTTTCACTCTCTTTTCACACAAATGTGGGTACACTTGCTCTAAATATAACCTTCCTAATCCCTAAAATCATTCGCGTAGTAGTACAAAAGTGTATAACTCTAACGGTTAGTAAACGTGGTGACAAAAAAAAGTGTAGCTAAGGAAGAAATATAATATTTAGAGAGTGATAAATATACTATATTTATAGGACTATATTATATGTATTACTTATGTAAGAATTAAATTCTGAGTTGCTGAATATCAACAGATAATATTATAAAACTGTTGTTCTTTTATAAAATGTTGTAATTGAGGCACAAATAGTGACATGGTATGCATGGAGTGTTGCCAGAGCAGGGGCCTAAGTAGAGCTGGTCTATTTTGACACGGTGTTTTGATATTTACAACCACTGAAGCTGGTAGGAGTTAGTTGAAACTGTATCTGTGATAGTTTCTCATCATTTTAGTGCCACACTAATTATTACGCAGATATATCAACGAAAATAATATTCTCATATAGAGCATAGTTTATGTAAAATTGGTCAAATGAGGGACCTAAATTAGGAGAGTATATCGCAGGTACTGCTTCAAACAGCTCTGCTTGCCCCGTCAACACGCCACTACACGTCACTGGGCACAAAATATACCATGTCTATGTCATTAAAAAATTGTGCATTCCCACAACTGTGATTATTGTTAAGTCTGAGTTCTATTCATTTTTAGTTTATTAGTCATTAAAAACGGAAAACTTAGTTTTTACCTATAATAGTCTTTTTTTAAGCACCCGTTTGAGTTATGCGCTCATGTAATAGTTATGCTAATGGTTTTATGGATGAAGGTTATACTTAGAGGAAGTGAGGCCACATTTTCGTGGAGGAAGATAGGAAAACCATTTGTTAACAAAACCTTAGTAGCTACACCCAACTGAGATTTGAACCTCTATCTCCCTGTCGGCAGTCTAGTCTACTGCGAGAGTAGCGCGTTAGACAATTCAACTACCGAGGTGTGTGATAATGATACGTAGTGCCAGTAGAATTCTTAACTCTAATTTAAGCCTAACTAATCAGACCATGATAACCATTGGAACAGTTTCTCTTCTGAAAAAGTACCTATGATGGCGCCGNCCAGGAATGCCGACCCCTAGACCAAGAGCTAGGCCTTTGAATTTAAATCATTTGAAAGTGTGGAGCGAATGATTTAATTTTATGACACAAAAAAATGAATTGATAATTTGAGCAATAAAATGGTTCGATATCGACCAGTTTCGGAGTTCATTTCATCTATTTTATGAAGCGACACAGCAGCTTCGTGAAACCCCCTCCAAACCTCTTTTTTTTCACCCGGCACTAGCCCCGAATGTCCACTACGCTCATCCAGATGAGTGGCCCCGGAACGCTCCGAATTGGCCGTAGCGGAACTGCACAATCCAATTTGGGGGCAGCGGAGTGCAGATTAGACGGTCATTACGGCCCCTGGGAGGTTGGGACATCAGGGAGGAGGGAGTGGGGAGGTCAGAGGGTACAGTGTTTGAACAGGCACTAGCCCTGGAGATCGAACGATTTCCGGGGAGGAGGGTAAGGGTTGTGTGCTAACAGAGGAAGGACACCTGACGCAGGATTCATTTTGGAGGATACTTAGTCTTAGGTAGACTATTCATCCCTAGATTTTCGGGGACACTCACCGAAATAAGAGCTATGTCCTAGAGCGATTTTATCCCCAATTCGTTAAATTAATAAATGCAATTTGAAATTTATATTGATTATATAAGCATGTTGAAACCAAATCATTTGCTAGAAAGTTGAATGTAAAATCAATTAAAGATACATAATTATACCTAATAATAAACAGTAAGGAATATTTCTCAAACATTCTGAAAAACTTTTGTCTCTAGCATTGCGTAAGATAGTTCATTGATTTAATACACTATATCCCATCGCTTTTCATCATTGTATCACAACATTTCATAGACATTTTTTTTAAGCGTTGCGTCTTACTACCCGTTCGGTTTATATGCTTATGTACTAATTACGCTAATGATTATAGGGATAAAGAGGAAGGTATATTTAAAGGAGGTGTACCTTCATTTGCGTAGAGGGATAGTGGAAAAACATTTTCGAAAAACCTTAGAGCAACTAACTGAGAGTCGAACTTTGAACTCCTCTTCATCGGAAGTCTAGTAGCGATCGAAGCGGGTACCTAATTTATTGAAATTGCTCAAAATCACAGATATAAAAACCATGATCATAGGGTGTATTATACACCAATAAAATTCTAGCTATCATCTCCAGTTCTCATCAGTCTTTTTTATTTTAAATTTTAGAGTGGCTGTCCGTCAAAATCCCAAGAGGGATTTCGTATTTTTATAATCGGTGACCAGAGATAAACGGATACAGCTTAATTCACAACTTCACAGAAAATAGAGAGCCAAATCTTTTCGAATAGCTTATTAATTCACACTTTAGCAAAGAGGTATGTTGACCCATGATGCTTTGCAACGAAAACTTATTGCAGAGATGCCGGGAACGCGAGAAAAACTCAATGTATTTTTCAGCTTATATAGACAAATATTTTTTTTGGTCAAATTAAATCAAATATTCCTCCAGTAAAAACAAAGAGTTTAATTTTATCCACATGGTGATATCAACAGTTGTTGAATATCTGTCATAGAGGGTGTCATGGAATTTCATGACAACTTTTTCTCTTCATTTAAAAAGTTTCTCATCTAATGCCGATATTCTCTTTGCAGATATTCAATAATATTAGTATTTTCAAGAAAGAAAATTAAGCAATATTTGATCTATTTTAACCAAAAAATTTTCTCTATAAAAAATGAAAACAAAAAACCTCCTTTCTCGAGTTCCCGGCATCCCCGCCTTAAAACAGCTTATGAATAACCAATTTTATTTTCTAGTGAATACAATATATAGCTGTTGGATTACTATCACAACGGATTTTAACATTCTTATCTAAAAATAAAGTAAAGCAATCGTTAAAATTTTTGACCTCAAGTTTATTATGAATATTTAAGTAGTATGTGTCCCCGAATCCAAAAATTGGATTTCATAATATTATGTCTGTACCTAAGTATGTCTGTCTCTGGCAAATTATCTTAAAATTTTTGGTAGAATTGATTCAAACTTTATATTCTATAGCGATACCCCCAAAAAATGTATTTATGTATAGTTGGACCCTAGTACTTTAATTAAGGGTAGTTTAATGATGATTTATATTTTAAATTCCAATTTTTCGAAAATAAGATCTAACGATTTTGTTTGACATGGATCTATAGGGAGTATTTGAC
>CABFWB010002570.1:0-15941 GCA_902151455.1 Timema bartmani | reverse complement strand
CTAAGTCATCCAAATTTTATGTTTAAAAACATACAAATCAAACTCGAATCCATATTATTTGTTTTGGTTTTGAATAGAACAAAAGTGTTATTTTATATAGATGGAAATATAGACCGTTTCAGATGAGCTTTATTTCTGTATTTATAAACGTAGTAAGCCATTGGTCTTTTCCGGTCAGTAAACAAAATAAGTGAATCTATCTTTTTGTTCCCCTGATAAAATTTCTAAGCTGAAGCCACTATTGGATTTTTTAATAAAACTACTCGTATATGACCAAAGTTCTGTTATGTATATGATTTTTTTAAATCCTTTCCAGGCGAATAGTTCCTGAAGGAAAACTTTGTGAAGGTAGGTCCTATACTATTTACATGCGATGCAAGTAGAACAGTTCAGTTCGTATGTAAAGCTTAGCCTTTCCGGACCAACAGTTTTCAATGTGCAAGCTCGGCTTCCTTTCAAACGTGGGGGCCAGCCAGTTGATCGCAACTACGGCGCTGCCAAGCGGCAAAAGAGTGAATCTGTGCTAGGAGCATGAAAGGCGAGTTGAGGGGGGTAACTTCAATGCACGCGTGCGCAGTGGAGCGTACAAAGTTTTCTACAGTAATGAGTACCTCCTACATGCACTAGAATAACTTTTTTAACACTTTAATTTGTTTAATAAACTTTAAAAAAAATTTCTAAACTTGGAGCGTTTTGATTTTTCTATAATATCTATATAATTAGTATACAGAGAATGATATTGTTAGCTAGTATTATCTTTAAGAGTACTATATTATTTTATAGTACTCTTAATAATATATTTTGATAATCTATTTACGCTTATTCTTATAATCTAAACCAACAGCTCTCATATTAAACATTAAGGTAAGTCTTATATTAGACTCTGTTTCTACTCAACGTCAAGGAAATAAATCAATGACCACATAAAATACAACCTAATAATAATAATCATCATAAATTTCTATTTAAAAAATCTTAAACCTTTGCATAAAGATACCTAATATATATTTTATGAAAATTAATTGAGATTAATTTAAGCTATAGTAAGTTAATAATTAGTTAAGATTCCTTTATTGTTATAATTCTAAATATTTCGGTTGAAATAGTTAGAATTACATTAATACATTTTTTTTGTTTAGATTCCACTTAAGGAAAAAATGCACTTTAAAAATTAATCTTGTACATCAAAATATAATTAAATATCTAATAACCTTGAAAATATGTATGCTGAATTTAACTCAACATTTTAATGTTTGGCTGGATTCAATAATTCAATACTCTTTCTGGAACCTTAAACTTTCAGTAGATATACAATACAGATTACTTTACTATACATACACAGTAACTATGAAAAAGAATGTACTGTGCGTAATATGAATTTTAAAATAAATATAAATATCAAGTGTCAAAAATTATAAATCATGGACAAAATTTGTTTGTCGAACAAAAGTACACGTAGTAGTATTATTGAAGTCTTATATTATCGTTGTAACTTTAAAAACTACGCTCAATACTTTTGGAACTAGGTTAGAGAAGATTAGTTCGCCTGAGGCATAGACTAGCCCGCATTAAACTCAAGTAGAAGAAGTTGCCAACCGTGACGGGTTATGGAGGAGAACTAGAGTGTTCATATTAAGGCTAATCTTTATGCTTACAATTAAAATCACGCATGTGTCCTTAATTTAATGGAAGTTTTGGATAGTTCTAACAGGTATATGTGCATATCCCTGAAAATGGGATACTTAAAACAAAGTACTTAGACGAACTTTTACATAAGAATCAAATTTAAGAATCAACTAAAAATACTTCTCTGCACTTCATTTCTTGATATATTTTTAAAAATCTGACATACACTCGTAAATGAACCACCAAATCCATGTAGGTCACAACAAAAACTAGAAATTGCTGCCGTAAAACAATCTAAGATTTCGCTGACGCCCCCATTTATGTATTTGCTCTCCCAAGAGCCATTCTTGCACGTAAGGATTACAGAGCTGCTGACACGCCAGTACAAATTGCAAGGGTCTACGGCAGGTTACACCACAATCAATTGCTTCCAGGCCGGTTGGCGATACCTACTCATACAGCTTTGACTCATGCGAAGAAAACAGCCTTAGCTCCACTAGTAAAAAATATAGTTTCTAGTTTTAAAAATAATACATCCTTTCGCTTAAAAGATACAATTTTTTCTAAAAATTAAAATATAGAATAATCATGGAAAGAAACATCTAAAAATAATACTCCTTTAATTTACTTTATTGCCAAAATGATTTTCTTTTTTTTTATTTAATTGGCATTAATAATAACTGTCAAAAGTGAATGCTGCAAGATATACAACTAGACCATTAAAGGTAAAAACTGCCTCAGTACACCAAACCAGAATTTGAACACCAATCTCCCCATCATTGGAAGACCATGCAAGGTGAAACTGACGCCTTTGTCTGTGTAATCTCATCAATTTTGTTAAAACACTTCTATAAGCCAAATATTAGGGTGTGTTCCTCTTTTTNGGGAAAGCCTTTTTGTATGTGTCTTTTTAAATGTTATTAATCTTTCCAATATATTATTTCTACAAAACATTAAAATAACGAACTTGTTTTTTCTGATTTTTTTAAGTTAAGATAAGAAGTAACTGACAGCAGTTTCTTAGAATATAATATAGAATAATTCAATTATTTTTATAAAGACATAGTAAATAAGTTGATTCTAGCAGTAGTCCTTCCAGTTTTGTCGGTGACTATACAAAAAAAAGCCACCAACATTCTTGGCGAACTCTCGCCCCACATTTACCCCCAAACTCTCCCATCCCCTATCGGCCAACCCCCGATCCGACAACCCACAACTCTGCTGACGAGGGAACTCTAACCCTTTACCACCCCTTTGACTCACCCCTATCACACCCCCTAAACCCGATCCTTCTAAAAGTCCAATTGACCGTCATCCTAACGAGCAAAACGAAACAATCAGCTTGTAATCCATCGCACCCAAACCCGAAAGGAAACGGACCCGTATCACGCTAAAGGGCGTAGTCCACAATAGCAGAGGAAAAGAAACTGCAATTACAGAAGATGGAGATAAATTAGACTCTCTAAATTAATCGGGTGAAGTAAGAGTTATTTATGTAGCGTAAATAATTCCCGTTGCTTTGAAACTTCATTAATCAGGTTGGCTATTTCTTAGAATATTTGGGTCTGGCAAAAAAGCATCTTCGGACAATAGTTTTAATCAAGTAAAACTATGCTAAATAGTTCAATCTATAGATTAGTATTTAGAACACTACTAGGCTAAAATAAATATTTTTTGAGTGAAAATAGCATCTGATGGGTCACCATAATGACATATCCCTTTTCATTTAGTAAATATTTATGAAACTTGTGACTTTTTGAGTATTTTATAGTGAAGTGATAAAAAACTTATTTAAATTTAACTATTTAAAAATATCCCCATGTGTAGTTGCAAAATTATAATATTTATTCCTCAATCAAAAGATGGCCAAATATTTTGATCCTAGATCAAGAAAGTTAGAGTTACAGTAAAGTTAATTAGGGATTGAAATCTCCGATCAATTAATTCATTTGATCAAACAATCAAATAAAACAAAGCTATACAAGATTGACTTTGTGGGTATTTTTCTTTGTTTTATTTGTTAAAGTCCATGCATGGTTGAAACAATTTATAGGAAAACTGTAGAATGTTATTATTTAAGTATTTAGAATATTTTTAAATCCTAAAATGATTTACGAATTAGATATGAAATTCAAATTTTACTTCAAATAAATGTTTTGTTGCTGCATTAGTTGGAATAATATGTAGGTTCTCAAATGTATAAAATTATAAATCTATTTTGTTGAGCGACAAGCAAGCTGTCTATAAATATTTGGTTGATAACTTTAAGCAAACACCAATAGCAGTAGTAATAAATAGTTAAAAATGTATTTTATTAAAGTTACGATTTGAGAATAAAAAACCATTAGCCGAAAACAAAATTAAATTGTTGTTAGTAGGGTTAAATATTAATAACTTTTATGAAACATTATATATTTTACAATGATATTTACACTTTACATTAAGTCCACTGGTAGCCTGGTCTTTCTAATATTTATACGTATATAATAGATTACAGTAATCAAACTAAACTGTATTTCAAATTGAATTAGAAAGAAGTTAATTTATTTCCTGAGCTGCTTTGAACCATTCCTTTTAAATTCATAGTTGAAAAGCTTCAGGCGAAGATGATATATTTTAGACTCCTATACTTAAAATAATTTAAGTCATACTCTAAATAAATACATACAAATACATAATTTTCTTTTACTAATCATTAGAATAAAAAGCATATGCTCTAATGATAACTGTTAATAATCGGTAATCCATTAATAACTAGTCATAACGGTGCAACTGAAAATTAAGTTTGAGGCACTGATCCGAGATTAACTTACATCTGGTCTCTCTGATGAAGGCGATGGTAACTGTTGATGCCGCCGGCCCTTAGACCCATAAATATTAAGTTTATCAATTGAATTTCGGTGTTATAAATTTTTATTTAAAATATGTATTTTTTTTAGCACCGCGTCTTATTACACGTTCGAGCTATACGATCGTGTACTAATTACGATAATGGTTTTAGGGATCCCTAATGTTATATTTAAAGGAAGTGTACCCAAATTTGCGTGGAGGGAGAGTGGAAGATTATTTTGGGTGAACCCACCTCAGTACACCAGACTGAGATACTAACCTCGATCTCCCCGTCACTGGCAATCAAGTCTACTGCGAGAGTAGCGCGTTAGACCACGTGACTACCGACGTGGTTAGTATGTAGTTGATATATTACACAATATATTTATGAAAGTAAGCTATAGATAATATATTATAACCATTTTTAATTACTGACTGCGTAGCTAGGCTGGCTTTTTTTTTTTTTTTTAGCATCACGTGCTATTAATCGTTCGGGCCCTGGAAATTATTAAAGATTCTTTGTAAAAAAAATTGTAGGTATATCACGTTTTACTACTCATCTGACTTTTCCTCATACCTATACTAATGAAATATGGGCGAGGAAGTTAGAATTTAGCGAAATTCACCCGAATTTAAGTAGTGGAAGAGTGGAGAGCCAATTAAGAAAATCCATCCTCAGTAGAATAATCTGAGACTCTAACCCCAACCTCTCTCATCTATCTCTTATCACTGGCCAACAAGTCCAAGTGATGTCTTAACCCGCATGACCACTGGTGTCGGTGAAAGGGATTCTCCCAACCACATAACGTCAAATATTACTTTGGTATCGGTTCTCCATACTTGAGGTGGATAAATGATTCCTCGCCTAAGAATTAATTTTGTCTAAGAAACGAGTATACCTTGTTATTACAATGCGAATTAAATTTATATAACTAGGCCTATCCGAATGTAGTGCTTTCATTTCAAATTAAAAATCTATCAATATTCAATAGTATCCACTTAGGAATGTCTACAATTTACCAATTTATGCAACAAAATATTTATTTGTAATTTTAGTATCAGAAGAAATGTAGGCTATCACACCTGGTGATTATTTTGGCCCTTCGTATTTTATTCAAAGAATCAAAATAAGGAAATTCACTAATACGGTGTAATCGTTAATCTGCGTGAAATAATCCAAAGGAAAGAAAAAGCGTTTATACATACAAACCCATGCCACTTTGAGTAGTCATTGCTTACATGTATGCAAATACTGAAACAGGAAGCTTAATTCGAATCTACATGAATAATGCGTAACCTCTAGAACCCTTGGCGCGTATCGTAATTCAATTTGCAATCATAGTGCGGGAGGGTTTACGTTGGTAGCACTACACTGTTCCTGTGCGTGAGCCACACTTCAGTTTGATGGAATCACCCTCCATCCCCCATCACTTTATGCTTCCCAAAGCGTAATAAAGTTTGCTACTATGGTTTGTGTGGGCTATGCTACAAAACACACAAAATGTGGCTCATTCGAGGGGAGGGGAGAAAACTACTTTAAATTTATAATCACATTTTCTTTTGTATTTTGATCATATATTTATTTTCCCAAAAAACATTTTAAAAATATTTTATAATCAAATATAAAATAGTTTTTAATATCTTAAGTGAGAATAACTATATATAGGCCTATACTTTATATTAGTGAATATACATATACATATATATAGTGTTAAATCTTCCCTAATATCTATGCTTAAATCCAATAGAAGCTTACTCTTAAAATATTTAAGTTAAATTAATTACTTTTTCTATGTAATATAGTAAAGATAGGTGTTAAATAGTTGTACTCAAGCTCTAATACATGACAATGTTTATATATTTTTTGCACTGTGTTAGGGATGAGAAAGTTTTAATTCAAAGGAAGTGTACCCACATTTTCGTGGAGAGAGTGTAAAACCATTTAGGAAAATACACCCTCAGTACACCCGACCGGGATTGAACCCCTATTTCCTCGTCATCGACAGTCTAGTGAAAGTGACGCCTTAGACCATGTGTCCCACTAGAGCGGGTGCTTTCAAAATGATTGAATTAATGGTTTAGGTGGAGGGAGAGTGGTAAAACATCAAGGTGAAAAATATAATCCATTTATCCAATTGAGAATTGAACCCAGACCTTTTCGTTTGCTGTAAAATCATATTACGTGTCAATGACACCTGCCAATCCAAGTTACTTAAAGTATACCAAGTAAATTGTACGAATATATGTTTAAAAAAAAAATGAGAGACTACAAGTCTTGAATGGACCAGGCTTGTTTGATTTCGAGGTTTCCTAAACGCAACAAACCAAATACCAGCCAGAGTTAGATACAAATAAAGTGTAATTTTTCATCTTTCACTAGGTACACTCTACCTGATTGCTCCTTGAAATGATTGTGTCAAATCTAGGTCATCATTTTGCTTCGTTCAGGAAAAAAAAAGCGGGGTGGGGGGGGACTTCTTTCAACAGGAAAGTAAACAAAGAAAAAAGAATGAAGACTCAATTCCTGGAAAAAAAAAGCAGGGGTGGGGGGGGACTTCTTTCAACAGGAAAGTAAACAAAGAAAAAAGAATGAAGAAGACTCAATTCCATTGAACATACACAGAGACGAGTAAAACTCTCTATCAAGAGAAATACTTGGGAATATTGATTCCTCGCCAGGTCCTCCCTCTAGATTTAGCTTATCAAAATGAAGAAAAATATCAAAGTCTCTGTATTTATTTTTCAATATATAAATATTGATATTACTAGAATATGTAGTCTGTCTGCCATAGAGACGGTAGCTATCATAATACTCGTATACAACTCGATTATGACAGGAAGAACTATTTTTAAATACAGTGGGACCTCCATTTATAGAACTTCCGTATTTAGAAATTCTCTATATATCAAAGTTTTTGTAAATCCTTGTGACATAACATAGAAAACCTGTTTCTATGTATAAAATAATCCATAGATCGAATTTATTCAAGACGAATCGGGATTTTCCCCCTGTAAGAAAAAAAGTGAGAAAAAAAATATAATGGGGATGTCGCAAGAGGAAGAAGGAAATGATTGGTCAAGGTCATTGCGACGCCGACGGGTCACCTAGTGGGGTGATATTGTCTCCACACTCCTCTCACCCCTTTCTATAAGTAATCTTTCTCTTCATTCATCAGGTTCAGTTAGTTTCAGTATCTCTAACTGACAGCTTATGCTTGCTACTGTTTTTTAAGGTATGTACAACACATTTTTTCTTGTTTGTTTTTAATTATGTTTATGAACATAATTTGTATATAGTGTGATTCATATTGACTTATAATGAGTGCATTGATTAAGAAATATTTTTAAATACAATAGACTACACAATACCTATGTATAAAAAGATAATTTCTATACTTCGAAGTTTCTATATATCGAATTTTTAATGGAACTATCGACTTCAATGTATAGAGTTCCAGCTATATATTAAATCTACCAAGACATTTTCAATTATATTGATACCCCGAGTAATTTTTTTTATTATTAATTTGTTTAAGTGTATTGTATATTTGACCGAGAGAGATGGAGTATCAATCCAGTCGCCGTGTATGTAGTATTTTAGCCGCTCTGTGGGGACAAAACGTTACCCGTGGTATTCCTTGAAAGTTGTCTACGCGTCACACCCGCAATGAGATGATGTGATTACGAAAGTGCGGATATTAAACCTAACTTAAGCCTATCTAACCAGACCATGGTGACCAAAAGAACAGTTCTTCTTTCGGGAAAGAAACCTATGGTACCGCCAAAGTTGAACCCGGGACCTCTAGATCAGAATCCATGGGCGCTGACCACTACACAAAGAGACCGGTCTGTCATTAATTAATAAGATGTATATTTTATTAGATAATATCAATACCTATAATCCTATATTTATAATTTCTGTTGTCAACATCCCTTTTTTTCAACTAATACAAAGCCTACAGCGATGAATAAGGTATCAGTGGAGAGGATTTTTTACCGACTTCCAACATATTGTTTGTTTCAAATTTAAGTTAAAAGAAAAATCTAACAATATTTTCGTATCAAGGTTGAATGTGCGAATGTTTCCCGAGGACTTACTGGTAATAATAATAATAAAATAATAATAATAATAATATTAATAATGAATCTTCAACTCGAGGGTTAGGCCTGATATGCTTTCCCTCCATCTTGAGCTGGGTATGCACTTAGCCCTTCGCCTGGTTAGTGCTGCCCGAACCATCTGAGATAAAACACATGTCTTAGGAAAGTCCTGGGAGTGCCTGTAGTTTTCCGTAATATATTTGTACGAGCTGACGAGGAAGATCCAACAAATCTCTCTGAGAAAGTATATTCACATACCTCAACGAGAGATCTTCTTCATACCACAGTCGACACGGGACCGATGGCTTTACTTCCCCTCCGAGGGAAGTTGTGCTACGGATGTGAAAATCCTTTGGCCTTGGCTGGGTTTGAACCCACGAGCATTTTACCTCAAGATCACCGAGGTCCACTTAATACCTATACGATAAAATTAATTATTTAGTTAAATTATATCAATTATGATCCCCCCCCAAAAAATATGTTTGTATTTATTAAATGTTCGTATCTATAAAAGACCGCCTTGGTGATCTAGAGGTCAGAGTCTGTAGCTACAAATTCAGAAGTCCTAGGTTCAATTCACGGTGGTTCTAGAGCTTATTTGTGAAGCAATGAATCTGGAACACGGTCAAACTCAAACTCATAACGACAAATTAGGAGCTACTTGAATAAATAAGTAGCGGTTCCGGTCTATAAAACTGAGATTAGTGCCCGAATGGTTTGTTGTGCTGACCACATTACACCATCTATCCACGAATGTTGGCACTATCAATGCTAACAGTGGCGGACGCTCGGTCAGTATACCTCACTTGCAGGCTCACGCCATGGAATTTTTTTTTATTCCTACAAAAATATTGCTATAGCTGAGATTTTTTTTAATAGAAGAAATCACTTAATAGTACAGTCCCATCAAACGCAGCTAGCCCTGTTAACAGATAATTAGCCGCCACTGCTTTAAGATATATATATATAGGAAAACGCTCACATAATTAGTATTTGGGATGGAATGAATTTTCAAAATATTAAGGTGAGGTCATCCTCACAGCAATGACATTCGCGCTTCGTTTGTTGTTGTAAATGTCGGTGGTTAAACGTTGTTTAGTGTAATCTCGCATTAAAATTAGAGCCATGAAAATAATTTACAGCCTATAACAGGTTTTCGATCAATACAATGGTTTTTAAATAATTGTGTATGCTTGGCTTATGAATATTTTATTTTAGTTTTATCTTTTCTAACCGCCAGATATTGATGACCCTTCCTAAAGTGTTTATACTTTGGTAAATTACTGTGTTTGTTGTAACTGAGATATCTGCTTTAAATCATGTTATTTAATTATACACTATAAATGTTAATTGAAGGTGGGTGTAATAACTTAGGTCTAATTACTTGGAACGGGATATAACTGATTATTTAAAATAAGGCATTAACTGAGAAAATATAAACGATATGAAACTAAGCCAAAAATAATTTAAATTTTCCAAATATAATTAGATAAATTTTGCCTTGACCAGGAACCAAACCATGGCAACTCTGATGCAATGATTAAAAAATTAATTAAAAACCTCTTTATTTGATGAAATGTATTATTCATTAAAAAATAAAATGCAAAACAAATATTTTATCTACTATTTTTTTAGCACCTTGTATACTACCCGCTCTGTCTATGTGCGCCAATGTAATAATTTTAATTATTTAAGATATAACATTTTAAATTTTGACTGTACTGTAACGTGTTAGTAAAATATGTATGATAAGTGTGTTTTTATTAATTAAATTAATAAACACAAGAGCTAAAGAATCAATCTCATATATGATAGTTTAGAGATGATGGACATAAAACAGGGTTAAAAACCGGCATGATGGATTTAACATTATAACCTATTTAGGTAGTAAAACGCAAACAAAAGAAAATGTAGATATAAATAATGAGATTTTTTAATCACCCAAACTAATTTAGAAACAAAAATTACGCATTAAACTATTAAGTATCGTATTGTTTTTAAAAAAAAAAATTACTTCACATTAGCTTGTAGGTAATATATTTAAGAAATTATTAATTAATTAAATCTAAACATTTTTTAAAACCCATTAGATCTATTAATCAAACAATAGAGATTTTCAAGTAATTTGTTAATAAATGTTTGTTCCTTAGCAGGAAGAATAATTTTTCCTTGCACCAATGGAATCCCTTGGACACATTGCATAACACATGTATTTTCAAATATATACCTGTTCACATACATTTTATGTGAAACGTGATGAATAAAGTTTGGTTACTCTACCCACCCGACCGTAAAGTAAACATTTTGCACTTTTCTATATATATATATATGTATATCGGGTTAGCAGAACTTCAAAACGTGAGAGTATTATTAACCTAAATTGTACGCTTCCTACCAGACCGGTCATAAAATGGGCGGGAAAAGGAAATGATTGAAAGATCACGTTTGCCGTAAATTTTACTACAACTTAGGGATATTTTTTTCCCCAAGTAAAATTTTTTTAAAAATTGAAAGAAAAGAGCTAAAAGGAATAAATTTATTTAAAATATTAAAAAGTACAATTTCATATATTTTTATTTGAAAGATGATATTAGTTGAAATCCACAACAGGTGGACACGCGGATAGAGGCGTCAGTCTCTTCTTGTTTGGTTTGCCGGTGAATGGGAGGGTCTAGAATGAATTTCCTAGCAGATATATTTCAAATTTTTACTACAAAATGTATTTTCTAGTTTCCCTAAACGCAAATGCAGGGACATTTCCTCGAAATATTAAGTATGCCGAGAGTGTGAGGATAGTATGCGGATAGCCCGAATGAGTTTTTAAAACGCGAAGCAAAGAAAAAAAATATGCATCTGTGGGCACGCCGACTAAACGTAAGGCTCACAGAGTCTGTTTGCAGACTGAGTGTACTGAAAGAGATAGTTATTAAATGCTTTTAAAATATCCTTCCATGAAAATTCTTGTGCATTTCCATTAAAAACTTTAATTTTTATATTCCTACCCCATCTATATATTTAAATTTGGATAGGTTGGACGGATCTAACGCGGATAGAAATAACCTCTAGAGAACGAATTTATAAATCCATGACCATTAGATATGGGTCACTAAATGTTGGACTGTATTCCTCTAATGATTGTTTTACCTGGTGATATTGACATAGCTGTGCTAATTAGCAGACTAAGGATAATTAACAATAAACATAATTAACTGGAGCGTGATTGTCGTCTGACGAAAGCAAATTGTTCTATTACGATCAGGTGCAAGTTTATAGAGGCGTGTAGAGCGAATTATTCACACCACTGATACGATTATAGCACGAAGACAGTAATAGGATTTATTATTTTGTAATAAATGCCATGAATGTCCACCTCCTATGACGTCAAAAGTCACGTGATGTTCATATGGTCAGAGCCGAGCTGGAAATTTGAATGCACGCGGGTTTCCTGGTACTTCCTCCGTAGTTGAGTAACATTAAAATATTATTATTATTCAAGAATAAGTAATATTTAATTTAATTCAAACACATTTCTTAACAATTATTTATCATCAACATTGATGGACACGTTTGATGGGGGGTCTGGAATCAAATTCCTTCAGGGTCTACTGATAATAGTGTACCTAAGTGGTTTCACCTTCTTTCTTCAGTGGGAGTGTATTTCCTTTTAATTACAATGATGGATTGATTGCAAAACAATTATATTTTATAATGGTTGTACCCGCATCTAAAAATTAATATCATATTCCTTAAATTGAAAAATGACACCTGGATATGGGAATCGAACCTGAGACCTTTGGCTTAGTACTCCAATGCTCTAACCACTGAGCTATCCAGGAGTCGTTCCGTAACATTCTTCACTCATATTTTAAGGCAGAGTTTTTGATGGACGTCCGGAAATCGTCAGATACGTGTGTGTGTGTGATCAATAAAGATCACGCGCTATCAGATAACACAGCCACCTTCAACTCGGTAAGAATTTATGCTGCCAAATATACAATTACAACTGTAAGAATCCACATATTATTATGGATTAAATAGCAAAGCTTTTATATTTTAAAATTATGGTTATAGCCGTGTACTAAGACAAAAGTCCTGGGTTCAATTCCCATGTCAGATGTAATTTTTAAATTTAAAGAATAATTTTATTTACACCTTATTACTCCTTATCCTATCAATAAAACTAAAAATTAATGTGAATAGCTCAAATAGGTATTAAGTTGAGGGCTAAAATAATTATTAGTACGTTTGATATCGAGACTATTAACAACTTATTCTAGGACACAGGGATTAGGATGTTAATTGGGAGTAAATTCACCCACATTAGCGTGGAAAGATGATGGGGTAAACTACGAGGATAAATCAAATTAATACCACCCCGGTACACCCAGCCGAGACACTAACCTTGACCTAACCGACACCTGGCAATTCAATTTGTTGTAAGATTGATGCCTTGGACTGTGTGACCTTTGTTGCGTTCTTGAAAGAAACAATAAAATTAGAACTGTGTGGAATGCCAGGCCTCCACCGTGGTTTGGATCCCACGTTAAACTGTAGGTCCTCCATTTCATCTCACAATCACCCTACCCTTACACATTAGCGTAAGTGCGTATAACCCGAACGGGTAGTAAGACGCGTTGCTAATAGTAATAATAATAATAATAATAATAATAATAATAATAATAAAATCAGGAAAACAACCGATTAATTATAATTCTACTCAAACTACACACAAACATATTTTTAAATTATAGAATAAGCTAGCTTACAGATACTTTTAAAAACAGCTACATTATTAAATCAATAGTAATTAATTCGTAATCAAGCATTGCTTGCTACAAATTTCTAAAACATCTTATAATAACATCTTTAAACTTTGAGAAAGCTGTGGAAACAAAATCTAAAAAATATACTCATCTTTGTCATTTAATTAGTTAGTTATTCGTGTCGTAGTCCATCCATTAAAAAAAGAGAGACGGTTCTTCAAAACATTTCCTTCTTTCCCCGTCCCCCATTTTTCAGTACCCAAGAAAAAAAAAAAGCTCCAGGGCCCAAGCGATATAATTACATCATATCGTGTGTCGTAAAGAAAAGCGCCTCTAAAACTTTTGGGGGTAATCTAAAACCACAATTAATTTAAATTAAAAAAGTTTAGGGGACTAATTTATGAATTCTAAAATAGGAAGTAACCATAGTAAAATGTTGGCGGTGGTGCAGTAACTTGAACCAGTGTTAAAAATCAAGGCGAGCATGAGTGATTTTTCTTATGCCTTTTTGGTAAAAAAATAAAACTAACTATGTAAGGTTTATTGCGGTGTTGTGAAACTTAATAATTTAACTTAAAATTGATGAAAAATATTTCCTTTATTGATAAATGATATTTAAGTTGGACTGCTATTATAATATATCATTAATAATAATAATAATGATGATAATAATAATAATAATTCTGATAATTTTCACTTCTATTCCTCCCTCTTCACCTTCGTATCAATGATCATGCAGACAAAGTAGTCAATTTCATCTTGTCTGGTTTGCTATTGAAATGAAGGTCGAAATTAGAATCCTGGTTGGATGTGCTAAGTTTTTTTTAAATTGTATGGTTTTCTTTTATCTCGCTATACGAATATAGGTGCATTTATTGTAGATTCTATCTCCTCTTAGCCCCTCATCTTCTTTCATTAGTATAAACATGCGGATAGCTTGGACCGGAAGTTAAAATCTGAGTTCTTTAAGATACATTAGTATTTTTTAAATGTTATTTTAGTAAGCTTTAGTGTAAGTGACAAAGTAAATACCTTTAAATAAACGTAATCCTCATCTATCAGAATATCAATGTATTTAATCCAAAAGCAAGGTATGATTAAAGTGAATTTAAATATACCTGGTTAGTATTTAATGTTTGAATAAAATAATAAAAATTTATAAAAAAAAAGTCTTTACTGCTCCAGAATTTGGAATCAAACCATAGTACGTCCTTTAAGAAAATGTGTAGTGTGATCCTCATTGAGAAATGAGAGGAAAATCATTAATCAAACTAAACTTATTTTATGATTAACCAAATCTGATAGCTCTAATGTTTTTTAATTTGTCTCTTTGGATATAACTTTTTATTGTATCTTATGTACAAAATATTGTTTTATATATACTCGTAGAGAAACTGTTTAAATGTTAATATTTAAACTTAAAATGTACATAAAAACTTACAAATGATAAAAGTTGTTTATAATAGTGCTGGTGTTTACAAAAAATATTTTTTTAAATATTTCACTTTAAAAATGATAAATAAACATATCCCTTCTTTGAGTACCATCCCAAATTAAAATATAATTTATTGGCCGACATCTGTAATCCACACCAAAGTTGCTTCCAATGAATAATCAGCACACAAACAGGGCCAACTTTCGCCACCATGAAAACTCTAGCACATCTAATTGCCCTCAACTTCGAGTTGTGAATATTCATCAAACATTGTAATGGAGAATCATTAAACACTCAAAATGATTTTGTTGATTTCACTCTTCATACATCTCTCTGCCTTGTTACAGAATCAGCACAATAACACGGGATTGCTGTAACTCCGGACTACAAGGGCGTAGGACGCGCTTAATTCCATGTTCAGAATAAGTTCGTTATTTGAAAATACCAGTTTTGTATTTAATTTAATTTTAGTAATTTCATCACACACCATTTAATATAAAAGGCAGTAATGAGGAGAGTAAGTTAAAATAAATGCCCCAGCATTTGCCCGGAGAGTGAAGAACAGGAAAATCCCTTGCACAATAGGTTGTTTTTATTTTATTATTACGTACCTACATCTCTGGTAATGGGGACTAAATTTAGTCTCATATGATATGATTTGCTCATGATTGAGATGTTGGAGTTCATATCCCAGGTTGAGTTTACTGAGAATGGGTATTTCCTAAACTGTTTCCCACTCTTGCGCCGCAGAAATATAGATACAATTCCCCTTAATTCTACCTTCATCATCCCTAATCCAATAATATAGTTAAAAATGCGTGTGATTCTGACAGTAAGGATCTTTTAGAAAACAAAAATATGTTTTTTTTCAATCAACATTGATAACATTTTTCCTTTCTAGCAACCCAAATAAGTGTGTTTTTTGCTTTGCCATTTTCTATATAGCTGTATGTGTCTATGTGTACGTATATGTGTGTTTGTATGTGTATGTGTTTGTGTTTGTGTGTCTGTATCTATGTCTATCTGTGCCTCTGTGTGTGTGTCTGTGCCTTTGTGTGTTTATCTTTATCTCTGTGTGTCTGTGCCTTTGTGTGTTTATCTTTCTCTCTGTATGTGTGTATGTCTGTTTATATATCTGTGCAAAAACAATTTTACCGTTCGGGTTAAAACTTGATATCTGGGGTTTT
>CABFWB010002569.1:72484-103445 GCA_902151455.1 Timema bartmani | reverse complement strand
ATGTAGATATGTATGTATGTATGTGTGTGTATGTAGATATGTATGTATGTATGTGTGTGTATGTAGATATGTATGTATGTGTGTGTATGTATGTATATATGTATGTATGTATGTGTGTGTATGTATATATGTATGTATGTATGTATGTAGATATGTATGTATGTGTGTATGTAGATATGTATGTGTGTATGTATGTGTGTATGTATGTGTGTGTATGTATGTATGTATGTATGTATGTATGTATGTATATATATGTAGTTCCCACCTGTCTTAATACCCATTCGGGCTATAGGTATATATTAATTACGCTGATGGAGTGGGAATGATAAAGGCACCTTCATTTAGCAGCACCATTTTTCTGTGGCTATGTTTGAATCTTCTCATTTATTTTCAGTATTTGCAAACGACGGGTCTTCTCATAAGTGCTGCTATGTGTCTCCGTCTGAAAGTTCTTTTTCTATGAAAATCCACCCACATTGGCGGGGAGGCCTCGTGGGAAATCGTTTAGGAAAAATCCACCCCAATAAACCCGACCAGAATAATAGAACCCTGAACTTCCTGTAACTGGCAAACCAAATGAGCATGACGTTAATCCCGCGTGACCACCGATGCTTAACATGATTATATGTAAGTGACTACGATGTTTCAAAAGAGACTCAACGATCCTAGCGGTTATTTTGGAAGCTATGCCAGCAGCGCCCCCTCGACCAAACACGCAAGACTGCTACAATAAGCTAAATCAGAAATAATTTCGTCAAAGTTAATTAAACATAAGGAACACAAGCAGTAATTTAAGTTTTGGTCAATTTAGCAGCTTACACTTCTATTTGAAGTTTTCGTCTTCCTATAGGCATAATCTATATACTGTTATTATTTTTAACAAAAGCAAATATAGAGCTATAACCTCAACAATTATTGCAATCCCACCCGAAACACGCCATGACCCCAAATGGTGTATTGACCCCTAAGCTGAAAACCACTGGCCTTAGTTAATAATATCTATCAATACATCATAGGTGTTATATCGTTAGAGCTTTATTTATTTAAATTTATATTATACCATTTTTAATTAAAATACCACAATAGAGCATTGCTTTTCTCTTTATTATTATTATTATTATTATTATTATTATTATTACTATATTTTCATAAATTAAACCTTTATCAATATTATTTTTGTTGAGTCTTGGCTTGTCAGAATATCAGAACGAGTTTATCGAAATTAAAATTATATAATTCTTTTTCGAAAATAATGAAGATTTTATGGGTTGTTTTGGCTAAGTAATACTCCAATGAAATTCAAATATCCTAATTTTTATTTGATTTAGAATAGGGTTGGCGTTTTTCAGCCTGTATTTTATTAAAATTCTTGATGTGCCTTTTAGCTTAGTTTCCATATCGAGGAATTTTACAGTTTTTTATGTGCATTAATAGAAATGTCAAAATAACTCTTTAACCTTTACGTTTTAGAACGGTATTCCTAAGATTTCAATTCCAATCAATATCAACGCCCTGAAAGAAATTTTTTGAGCTCATTTTTTATTTTATTTTATTTTATTTTATGGTTGCACCATGGATTCATACAGTCACCAAACAAATAAAATATCCAGTAAATCAAATTTTAATTTTAAAGTTCCAGCTCTGTTTCACGAAGAAATAAAACAGACTCTAACCGCTGAAAATGAAAACGTATGAATCGAAATGAAAAATCATATTTACTAAAGAGCTTGGCGAAACATAAATAACGCTAAGGAGTAAACAAAAACTTAAGAAATGGCTGATTAATCAAATAAAAAAATAAAATAAAAAATAAAGTCAAGTATAAAATAGATTTAACTGAACCATATTTTAAATCACAAGGAGACTTATTCTATAGTATGATTTTAGTAGGAAAAAACTTTTAGAAATCTAAAACTTTTTTTTGTGCTATATGCTGTATTTTATTCGTTTATTTCAAAAAGAACTGTTTACACATCAGTGATAAACAATTAAAACGTAAATCTTCTTTGTAATTCCTCTTGTGCGCAATAAAATGAACTACACTTCTCAAGTGTATCTGTCAAACCCCAAAACAAGCAATGTTTTCTGAAATATCATACTGAGCTACACATGTCTATAAAATTGTGATTCTATTGACATTCATCTCGATGTTAAAAAAATATGTAAACACAAGATGTTCCAAAAGCTACTGTGCAGTAAATTATCACGTATTTCGTTGCATTTCTTCCTATAACAGATTTTGGAAATATCCCCAACGGTACCAAAGACACGCCTCTTCATATCACCCACTTCGGTGGCCGCGTGATCTAACGCGCTACTCTCGCAGTTGACTAGACTACCGATAACGTGGAGATTGAGGTTTGAATATCGGTCGGGTGTAATGAGGGCAGTTTTACAAAATTGTTTTCCAATCATCCTCCGTGCAAATGAAGGTACATTTCCTATAAATATAACCTTCCTAATCCCTAAGACCATTTGTACAATTAGTACATAAGCGTATAACCCAAACGGGTTGTAAGACGCGGTGCTAAAAGAAAAAGGAGCTGTATCCAGAAATGTATGCACATCGAGGAAATTTTCAAAATTTGCTGTCGGAAGAACTGCTATGAGGAGCATAGTACTTTACTGCACATTAACTTTTGGGGCACTTTGTGTGTTGGCTCTGTAATTTTTCCATCGGCCAATATGTATGTACGTAAGCACTCTACAGGTCGAAAATTGCAAAGAATTGACATAATTCTTTTTGTATTCACTTCGTACGCTATCAGGATAGAGAGAACCCTATTGAAAATCAATACCAACTGGTCATTTAATAGTTGTAAATAAATGTTTAAACAAATATTTTAAGAGAGTCCTATTTGTATTATAATATTTGGGTGATTTTACGTCATAAATATTCTTTTGTTTTTTTATATATAGCTAATTATTTCAAAGAATTTTTTTCAGCTCTATTTTTTTGTCAATTGGTTCACAAAATTATCATTTCTGATTAATCTATAACTCATTTTTACAAAATTTGAAGTCGATTGAGTTAATTTATTTGTTTTGGGTTCAAATATGTTTTCCTTATTTATTTTCTTACCAATTGCAGCTCAAAAATCCCATTTTTGTCAAGATAGAAAATCTACATTGGCCCTACAGATAGTTTGGCGACAAAATAGTGATTTGTAAAAACATCGCCATTTTCGGTTTGCAGAGTATTTCTATCAATGATAATTTTATACAAACAAAAAAAGTAACAAATAATGTAGGCTACACTTTTAGTTTTACCAGTACGATGGTTCTAAGGTTAACGTAACCAAACCTAATTAATTAAACACAGTGCTCCAATAATAACCACGATCCCCTTTTAAAAACAAACACGATTAAGAAAGGTTTCTGTTCTATCCTTTGCTGTATATAAAACAGCTTCATAGAACTATCTGCCAAGTGCATGGAGTGTTGCCAACATTAAACAATTTATTTAGCCACTAACAACTTGTCTTTGAACAGCGTTTCTTAAAAGAAGTCTTCTACTCTCTTTATATTTTGCAAGAAGCTTTAGGGCGTGTGTGGGTGTGTGTGTGTGTACATCATTTGTAGTGGTATAAAAGAGTTTGTAAAAAAAATCATTAGTTTGTAAATGCAGGTTGAAAATGGACGCCTAGTATTTGTTTGATAAATAGTCGGTAAGATTGCTTGAAAAAAAATATCTCGACCAGAAGGATTCGCAGGTTTCCAAGATAGACTGCCCTGATTTAACACAGTTTCGGGGAAGGAAGCATTGTTATTTCTGTATATTGTAATAAAATTAAACTTCAATCAAAGGTTATTTATTTTCTTGATAAAAGTAAATTATATTCTTACCTTTCCTTCTTCAGAAGTAGGTGATATATAAAGATTCATTTGATAGATGGTATAATCGAATTATCTTTTTCTCGAATCCCTCAATTCTAGGGTACTCGAGAATTTCGAGTTTGGGAAAAATCTCAAGAAAAGTGTTTAGAATACAAATAACAAAGATCTCGAATCTCGACGTCAAATAATAATTGTGAGCAATTGGTAAAAGGAATAATCATAATTATTTTTTGCACCAAGCCTTTATATCTGTTCAGGTTATACGCATGTATAAATTACTCTAATAAGGTGCGGATGAGGGAGGAAGTTTTAGAGGTAATATACCCACATTTTCGTGGAAGGAGAGTGAAACATCATTTAAGGGGAACCACCCTCGGTAGACCCGACCGGGATTCGAACCTCGATCTCCCCATCATCAGCAGGCAAGTCTGACACGAAAATTACGTCTTGGACAATTATTTGGACACTGAAGCAGGTTCTGTTCTTGTTGCACCCCATATCTTCATAAAGGCCTATATCTGAAGCTGGCGATATATTAATGTAAAAACGAGAAGGAACTACCCCGGTTTGTAGGTGTGGTGTTCTAGCTTACTGTGTGGTGAGGGGTGAGGGTGGGGGGTGCAGGGTGTAAAGTGTTAGAGTGAGGGAAGGGGTTGTCCTTATGAGTATTTACGAGATTCTAGGGATTCCTGTGCCAGGCACGAACTTACCCATGCCTCACCCCTCCCGCTTCCTCTATCATCTACCCCCTCTGTTCCTCCCATTAGAGACCTACATACCATATTACCATCGTAACTGGAAAGAGTGGCATCCTACCCCCCTCCCCCCCCAAAAAAAACTCCCTTCACTCTTCACCATTCAACTCCTTTCCTTCTTATTTTTATCAAAGCCCCTTAAAACCCCACCACTCCATTAGCCCTGACAAAAAAGTATTCGAAGCTAATATAGAATATCACTAAAAATAAACTGTACCGCTTTTTTTTTTTTTTTTCCTTGCTTAGAGGTTTTGTATCGATTCTACTTTGTTTTATTTGTATTTATGATGGTCGGGTTTAAGTCACGTGAATTATTATTGTGTGTAAAATCGTTTCTTGGAGAGCGAATCAGAATTAACTACTGGCCAACCAATGGGATGGTGAAAATAACGCAATTAGATCTTGGGGCTGTTTATTAGTTATATTTTAAGAGGACAAGGAAATAAATATTTCGTTTGTTTTTGAAAAGTAATTTTCTTGTTGGAAAGTCGATTTACCTTAGTGGGAAATTCCTCTAGGTTGGTAAAATAATAAACCCTTGGAAGTTTTTTCCAATAAAATAAAAGTATATATTTGGAAGTAGATGGCAATAGCTCAGCATAGGACTCAAGAAGCTATTTTGATTTTCTTTAAAAAATTAATTAATAATAAATTAAATTATTTCTTAAAGTATCGTCAACATGGCAAGCTAACGCAAGATGTGTACGAAAAAAACAAAAAGAAACAAAAATTTTTAAAAATATATATATTTTCTTTTTTGAAGAATCGAATTACACTTAACGAAATTTACATTTTAAAATAAAATAATGTCTTTTTTTAGCACAACCTGGGAAAGGTAGGCCAATTTTTCCTAGTCAACGTATTTTGAATAAATTGACTAATCACAAATCCTATATTGTTTTAAAATTCCGAATAAAATTTTACTATGAAGTTTTAAGCTTTAACTAAATTCAAACAATATTTTAAACAGGAAATGAGCTCCGTAGTTAAAGACCAATGAACTACTTATAAGTTTCAAGTTTCTAAAATTTCTTAATAAGCTGATTAAATATTTTGTTGCCTGTTATTATTGACATAAAGCTATTGTTGAAATATCCATAAAAAAAATAACGCCCCCCCAACTACCACCTTACAATTTACCACCCTCTGAAAACCAAAAACGCCTCTTAGTGGGTGGGAAACACTGTTTTAAAAGAATCTAACCCCTTTCGGTGGCCGCGTGGTCTAACGCGCTATTCTCGCAATATACTAGACTGCCGATGATGGGGAGATCAAGGCTCGTATCTCTGTTGGTTGTACTGAGGGTATTTAAAAAAATAGTTTTCCACTCTCGCCTAAAGCAAATGTGGGTACACTTCCTCTAACTATAACCTCCTTAATCCAGAAAACCATTAGTGTAATTAGTGCCTAAGCTTATAGCCTGAATGGGTAGTAAGACGCTAAACTAATAAAAAGAAAAGAAACAAGGTCGGTTGGTTCAATGACAACACATCCTCTTTCCAGAAGAATGCTGGCGCACAAGTATAGCCTACGCCTCACCTTTGTATTAAAGCATACTGGAAAACCAGTTTTTTTTAACGCCAGTTTTTTTTTTGTCTTGTTTTTTGTATCACCTGTGGTTAGTTGGCTGTCTCGTTTGCGAAGGTGGAAACGTTAGATGTGACGGCGTCTGTTCCGGCGTCGTTATTATAACATGTGCTCATGAGCTGCCTTGGAGCGAGTTGTCAGACAGGAGCAAGTGCGTGCAGCAGCTCAGAGGCTGTCTTAAATTATTGCTGACATGGTTTCGCAACTTTTGCTATCATATTTTCCCGGTAGTTTGTTGTTTCATTATTATTATTATTATTATTATTATTCTAAAGAAAAGTTATTTATTTTATGTCCTAACCGAGTAGCTTATTTCAAGTTACCTTGTTAGTTATGGTTGTTTTAGCACCTCGTCTTACTAACCGTTCGGGTTATACGCTTATGTAGGCTACTAATTACGATCGTGGTTTTAGGGATTAGGAAGGTTATTTTTATAGGAAGTGTACACGAATTTGCGTGGAAGGTAGAGTGGATAACCCTTTTGGAAAAACCACGCTCAGTAAACCCAACAGAGATTCGAGCCTCGATCTCCCCATCATCGACAGTCTAGTATATTGTGAGATTAGTGCGTGAGACCACGCGACCACAGAATCAAATCTTTCATTTTTTTTATACCCACTTAAGTGATCGCATGTTTTAAGGTGTCACTTTCACCGTCTGGACTATTGATGACTAGGACATAGGGGCTAGAATCCCCGGCGGATGTAATGGGGGTGTTTTTTTCCCCTAAAATTTTTTTCCACTCTCCATCCACGCAAATGGGGTGAATTTCATCAAAATTCAACCTTCCTCAATCCTAGCACGTTAGTATAATTAGTTCATATGCCTACACCCCAAACGGTTAGTGAGACGTGGTACTAAAATAACTAGTTATTTTGCTCTAACCCTTAATCGTGATTATCTTTATAGAGTAGCGATTAACCGTGGTTAGATTTACTTTTTTTTTTTTTTTGTGCTTTTAAACCTTACCAATTTACTTTCTAGTCATGCCACGTCTTTTTCCCTACCGAATAGTAAAAGGGTGAGAAATTATTTTGACACAATGTCAAGGCTTCTGTTCGGAAGCATTTCGGTGGAAAATATAAAAGGCAACGTAACTGACATTTCTGGTGGCTTTCATTCCACCCGTTCCATTCCCCTCACCTTCCTCCTCCTACCCTTGACACATTTCTCATGAAATTAAAATATAAAATAAAACAAAAAACTAGTAAATGGTAAAGTGCCGACCGCAAGATATAGGAAACTCTTTTTCAAGATAAAATACGAAACAGAACTTAAAGAATAATGAACCTTAATAAAAGCTGCATAAGTTAAAGAAGAAATTGAAAATTGTATTTAATGATATTAAACTTGTATATATATATTTCAAAATAAGCATCTAGCTGTGCAAATAGACTACGAAGTAGCTAAGAATAATAATATTATATGAAATTATGCATATAAATTATTCATTTATTTACTTTCAATATATTAAAAGTGGATTAAAAAACTCATTAATACGTAGTCAACATAATTTTGAAAGTATGGGAAAGTGGGGCTATTTGCTACAAGGGTAAGGTGATACAGGCTGGTAGCAGTACCGACCCGCTTCGTTGGCCGCGTGGTCTAAGGCGTTACTCTCGCAGTAGATTAGATTGCCGATGACTAGAGAGATCAAGGTTCGAATCTTGGTTGGTTGGACTCAGGGGGGATTTTTTTTCCAAAACTGTTTTTCACTCTTACCTCCACGAAAATGAGGGTACACTTCCTATAAGTATAACCTCACTAGTCCCTAAAGACCACTGGCGTAATTATTAGATAAGCTTATAAACCCAACGGGTAGAAAGACGCGATGCTAAAAAAATAAAAATAGTTGCAGTGCCTCTTTATTTATTTTTAAGAAAAAAAGTCCACCCATTATTTGTCACTGAAATTTGAGCCTAAACGAGGGAAGTCCCTATTGTTCCAAGTAATGTTTTTATTTTAATCGTCAAAAGTAAAAACGTCCCACTTATTTGTTTCTGTTATCTGTTATTTAGGAGAGGCAGATTGTTAGTTTTAAATTATATTGTATACAGGTTGTACAATAATTTATGTCAAATATTCAAGGGGCGTGTACCAATCGACCAAACCTTAAGAAAAGTTCAAATAAACATGGGTCTAAAAAGTTTAGTTTCTGAGCCAGTAGGAATTTGATTGTTCAATTCGGTGACCTGGCGGTCCAGGGGTAGGGTGTCAGACTTTTGTTCTAGGGGTCCGGGGTTCAATCCTCGGTCCCGGCACGGATTTATCTGATTGTCAAACCCTTCCTTCACCTCTGACAAGATGTGTATTAATCACAACTTGTTGAATGTGAGGAATGCCAGGCCTCCACCGTGGTTTCGGATCCCACGTTAAACTGTAGGTCCTCCATTTCATCTCACTATCACCCTACCATTACACATTAGCGTAAGTGCGTGTAACCCAAACGGGTAGTAATACGCGATGCTAATAGTAATAATAATAATAATAATATTGTTCAATTAATAAGAAATTCTACTGAAGAAGCAATGGAATTAAACAAAATAGAGTTTAACAGAAACCATATAAACTTATGATAAAACATCTTGATGCAAAAACTGTTCCAAATTATGTCCTGTTTCCCTGCTTTGTCGTGTTCCGTCTAGTACGCCTGAGGTGTTACATATTTTCTCACATCCGTTTTCGATACACACTCTTATAACGTCAACATCAGCACAGGACTTGAAATGTCCCCAGAGATAAGAATCCATATGGTTAAAATCTTGTGACTGAGCATTCTATTCAATGGTTCACCCACAAACAATCCATCTTTGGAGGGAAAACCTTTAATAACTTATGCCGGGATCATGATCATCTTAACTTTAACTTAACGTAACGTTCACTTAACTTAAGAAAACAGATGTGTGATCACGATTCACGTAACTTAACGTAACAACTCGAGCCAAACATCTTCATTCTCGAGTATGTGTTTTGATCTGTTATTTGTTTTAAGGCCATTTCACACTGGTGTCCGTGGAACCAGCGGTTGGACTTTAGTAGAAATCACTTTCCAGCTTATCAAATGGGGCAATTCACACTGGTGTCCGCGGTACGGACGTTTTCAGATCACTCTCCGAGCGATCGGTAGGGCATCAACATGGACGTTTTGGACTGAGCATGCGCAGTGGCGTTTTGAAGAGCACGTGGTCGCCTACACTACACTACACTACACTACACTATAGCAACTCAAGTTTGTAGGCCTTAAAAAAATGTCCGCGGACGTTTGGTTGCAGTGTGAATCGGCACGTCCATGGACATCTATTTCGTCCATGGTTACCGTAGACATCGCGGATGCCTGTGTGAAATGGCCTCAAGTCCATGGACATTTATTTCGTCCGTGGTTACCGTAGACACCGCGGATGCCTATGTGAAATGGCCTCAACGTTCACTTAACGTGAAAGACCTCCCAGGACATCTATCAAGCTAATTGAACGTTAAGTTAACTTCATCTTGATCGCTTCCATTTAAAAACACGAGGAGAACCTTTACATTAAGTTACGTTAAGTTAACCTTAAGTGGACGTTAAGTTGATCGTGATCCCAGCATTACTTAGCATTTCTAGATCCATGTTTATATAAACGTTTTGTTAATGTTTGTTCTATGGGAGTACGCCCTTAGAATATTTGACACCAATTAATATACAGCCTGTATAAGCCGTTAAATATTCTGAAACACCATATAACTTTTATTGGTATTATATTCAAGCCATTGCGTATAAAAAATAAAACAAAATGGCATCACGATTAAAATGCTACCTTTATTTTGGCGCACATTAGAGTGTATTTTAAAGTATGGTTTAAAATGAATAGTTTTGAAGGGTTGTATCGTTCGCTGCTACATACATCCAGTATTTTTTCTACAGTAAATGAAATTCTATTAATAATTGTTCAAATGTTGTAGGTTTTGTTTCAATTGTCGTAGGAACACACTCAAACTAATTATATAAATATTTAAGTAACAAGTTACCGTTTCATCAAGTAGACTATTTTCGAAAACGCCTTAGAACAGTTTAGTTTATTTTGTTCCTGGAGAAACATTAAGAGTTTTAAGAATAAAAGAGCATGTATGACTGTGTATGGATGTTGTTGAAGCGAGGGGAGAATACAAGGATAGGGAGGTGTGGAGAAAGTTAGTGAGGATGGATTAAGTACGGGGTTGTTTTTTGAGATACATGCACAGTGACTTGCCTACCCTGTAAGGAAACGGCGTGATTAGATATGTATGATAAATATGTTTACTTTATAACTATCGATTTTTCCGAAGTAACAATTTTTTTTAAAACAAAATAATTATTTGATTGCATTTTAAAAGCTAATAGGTACTTAAATATGATGGAAATTATCGTGTCTACGCTAATAATAAGCTATAATTATGTATTCATCGTGTTTTTGGCACCAATACATCAACAAAATTTAATGATATGAATATGGTGTTTTAATTCAAATATATTTAAATCTAATGCAACGAAAGAATTAGCTCAAATTCTTTCCGTAGAGAACGTCATTCAGACCAAACTTTGCAAATAGCAGAACTTTTTTATTTGGCAAACTGTAACTGTTCCTTGTGATTAATTGAGTATCTGTGTTAAGACGTAACACAGGTAGTCGTAACAGCTACGCCCTACTCTGATCAAGATAAGACTTTCCATCAATATAGCTATTCTTAATGAGGTCAGTAGACATTAATAAAATATACAAACACCGTTTTTTTATACTGTTCCACCTAACAAAACATCCTTTACTAAAAAAAAATATGTGCCTATTTTTAGGAATGTGTTATTTATCTTGTACCGAAGGTGTGTCTTTAAAATGTGTCTCAAGGATAGTGGCATTTTTTATAATCTTTAAGAGAAAAAGAGCTCTTATAGATATTTGCATAAAACACAAGCATTTATCATTGAAAAGATAATTAATATCATCCATTTAATCCAATAATGATTATATATTTTTCCACCACGGCCTACTACCCATCCTAGCTAAGCGAATTTTAACAATGCTAGTGGAGTAAGGACTATGGGTGTAGAATTTAAAGAAAAAAAATCTCTGCATTTATTAAAAAAAAAAAAAGAAGTATGAAATCATTTTGAAAAAAAAATAGACTAAATACACAATGCCATTTTTCATGTTCAATCTTACTCATTATAGAAACAAATTCAGACAAGATGAAAGAGTGACGCCTTTGTTCCCACGCTCAACAGGTACAAGTCCAAGATTTTCATTATTTAAAACCCCCTTCGGTAGCCGCACGGTCTACGGTGTTATTCTCGCAGTAGAATAGACTGCCGATGACGGAGAAGTGGTTTGAATCTCAGTAGGATGTGCTGAGGTTGGTTTTCCACTCTACCTACATGCACATGTGGGTACACTTTCTCTCTAAATATAACCTTCCTCATCCCTAAAACTATTAGCGCTATTAATTAATAAAAGTATAACCCGAGCGGTTAGTAAGACATAGTGCTAAAAACAACTGACCACTCTAAAAGATGCTTCGATTTTGTTTATCCGCGAGATCTAGCTTTTTTTTTCTTTTTTTTTATAATAAGCGCTGACTACATAAAATTGAGTGCTTCGTCTAAATCCTCCTCTCTCCTCATAAACCCCCCCCTCCAAACATACACACACTTCACTTGCAAAATATTTTGATAGCACTGGTTTATTCTTCGTTGACTACATTCACGAGGATATAATATATAAGTTCTCGGCAATTGATAGCTCAACTCCATCCTCTTTATATCGGCTATTTTTATGCCCCTGGAGGGTGATAAACATATTCATAGTTATAGGATATAGGGCTGTTAAGGAGGGGTTGGTTTTCTGAGTGAACTGCCCTCACAATGCAGTTGTTCTCTCTCCCTCTCCTCCCATCCCCCCCTTCCCACGATATGATTCGATTACTCACTCACGTGATTTATCACCCGAGTCGTCCAATCAACCGTTCCCCCTAATTCACTTCTCCATCAAAATAAGGCATGTGCAATAAATATTAGCGAAAGGGTTTTCGTGGTTATTAAATTGGAATATGATATACAAGATATCTGGATATCACTAAAGGAAATTCGGTGTTAGTAAGTAAAATTTAATCATGGGAAATCATCTTGATTAGCAAAGGTTTTTATTTAAAAAACCTGAAACCCAAGAACAATAAAATTTGTTATTAATTCTTCCTCAACATGGTATTGATTCATGGTGTAGAATAACTTTTTAACCTGCTTCAGTGGTCGCATGGTCTAAGGCACTATTCTTGCAGTGGACTAGACTGTCGATGACAGGGAGATCGAGGTTTGAATCTCGGTTGGGTGTACTGAGGCTGTTTTTTTCCAAAATGGTTCTCTACTCTCCTTCGATGCAAATGTGGGTACACCTTCTCTAAATATATCCTCTCTCCTCCCTACAACTATTAGCGTAGTTAATAAATAAGCGTGTAACCCAAATGAGTAGTAAAACGCTGTGTTAAAAAAAACAGTTTCAAAGCTCTTCACTATTATTATTATTATTATTATTATTATTATTATTATTATTATTATTATTAGCACCGCGTCTTACTACCCGTTCGGGTTTTATACGCACTTACACTAATGTGTAATGGTAGGGTAATTGTGGAATGAAATGGAGGACCTACAGTTTAACGTGGAATCCGAACCACGGTGGAGGCTGGTCATTCCACACATTCACAAGTTGTGATTAATACACGTCTTGTCAGAGGTGAAGGAAGGGTTTGGCAATCAGATACATCTGTGCCGGGACCGAGGATTGAACCCCGGACTTTCAGCACAGAAGCCTGACACCTTACCCCTAGACCACTAGGTCACCCCTCTTCACTATCATAATATACTATTAAAACTAAAAGTATACAAAACCCGCCCCCTTCCCAATGTTACAAAACTAGGAATTTAAATGTGGAATGATATATTTTTTTTTTAAATTCTAGACTGCATTGCACCACAAACATTACAACCATGCAGTAATCACCGCCCACACTAAACTAGCAAAGAACAAATATTTCTTTTCATGTATCGCCAAGCCCTTGATCTTTTCTGAAAACGAGCGAGCGAATGTTTGCTCTTGCTCGCTCTTTTGGTGAATACCCACCTTTAAATTGCTTGTGATAAATTATTCTGTAAGCTGTGTGCTGATTTGACTATGTGTATATTGCGCGCTTAGTTGGATAAAATAATAAAATAAATATTGGCTTGTTTTGTATGTTTTTAGTCTATTTGTTCACCTTTTACATCCACTGTTGTTTACAGCCTTGGGCTTGGGTCAGTTTTTTATTCAAACCATATATCTTCCACTACCGGCCTGCTAGGCGTGTCATAGCTTCATATGCCCTATAATCTAACTCAAGGTGCGGCAGAAGGGAGCATAAGTATTTTTACAGTTTTTATAGAATATACATTTTTTGTAAAAATTAAATCAAATATTTTTCTAGTAGCAACATAGGGTTTATTTTTCTGCAGATGCTAATATCAACAGTTCTTGAATATCTTTCAAGGGCGTCCTGGAATTTTGTCAAAACGTTTTAAATAAAGAGAAAATATTTTGACCAAATTCCAGGACACCCTTGACAAATATTCAAGATATGTTGATATTAGCATGTGCAAAAAACTAAACTTCATGTTGCTCCTGGAGAAATATTTTTATCTATTTTGGCCAACAAAATTTAATGTTAAAAAAAACTGTAAAATTACTCGCGCTCCCTTCGGCCGCATCTTAAGACTAGGAGAGGCACAACATCCAGTCCCCAGCTACTAATCCATCATTGTGGAAAGGGTAAACCCACATTTTGCCAACCATATATTTTTCCGCCATGCCGGGAATCGAACCTGGAACCCTTAGCTCCGCAGACAGACACGTTACCGATTGAGCTAAGGATATTTTTGTTTACCTATATATTGTATTTTCTCTTGATTACAACGCATGGTAACGATACTTAATAACATATCTTTTATTAAACATTTTGTGACATGTGGTATATGTGTGTGTGTGAATATGTTGATCACAGGTGCAGGGTGGACTGTCAGGTTGTGTGTTCCGTTGTTCCAAAATATCAATGCGCCGTGTTTATTAACAATATACAATATTTAGTCGTGTTGTCATGTCAACCCAAACCAGTGCTTTTGTCCGGCTTTACCCATAATGCAGCGATCCGTTCTAGAAACACGTCATAGCTGTCACTTGGTTTGACAAAGAACGTTCTCGATTAATGTGGATGCCATTCAATGAGAAAATAAATAATTAAAACTACTCGAGAATTCATTTATTTAACTTTTTTTTATGTATATACATAGGTTTGTTTTTTTTCAAATGAAAACGCAAAATAGGTAAATGTGTTGCTTTTTTTCATAAAAGAGAATTATTTTAACTCTAGAAGGCATCGTGTATGATTCATATTACTCGCATATGGGTTTGAGATGTCTAGAGCGTTAGACTCGTAGTACACCCTGTTTCTGTTGGCCGTGGGCGAATTGAGGATGATTTTTCACTACGATTTTCCTACCTTCTACTTACGCTAACACGGGTGCATTTGCTTTGAGTTGTCCTCCTCATTCCTAACACCTTACGAATATAAAATTTGCTGGATCCACTTTAACGTATGCATACGCCAAGTAAAGTGATATACATTTGTCACTTTTAATAGGCGTTTCATTGGTAGTAAGATGCGTTGCTAAAAATATATATATCACTTGAAATAGGCTAGAACTCCTTTGACGGGAAGGTCGGGTTTCGAATCCCGGTTGTTTGTATTAGAGTGGTCTTACCTAAAATGGCTTTCCAATCTTCCTCCAGGCAATTGTGGGTACACTTTCTCTAAATTAAACCTCCTTTATCCCTAACACATTAGCGTAACTAATAGCACATAGTCGTTTAATCTAAACGCGGTGTAAAGGGAAAAAAACAAATCTATATTTAAAAAAATTGTTTGTATTTTCTAAAAGGTCCGTCTAATGAAAATTGAACTGTAGGAATGTACAATCCAATTTAGACAGGAAGGAATTTGTTTACAGTTATAATAGCTACCAAACACATTTTAATATCCATACGTAAAGTAAGAATAAGAAAATTTTATTACTTGGACGTGCTTAGAATAAGTAAAATACTATCGAAATCAAACTACACATTTTAATTTTAAGAAAATGCAGAGATCACTTTTTATAATAAAATTAGTTTTTAAGCCTGTCTAATTGTCTATTGTGAAGTGAAGGGGTTATATAATGATGAGTTAGGCCTACATTCCCTGTTCTTCTTACAAGACATTGTTAGGATAATCAAGTCTCGTAGATTACGGTGGGCAGGACATACAGTGTGAATGGGAGATTCTAGAACCATGTTCGGGGTACTTAGTGACTGGCAAACCCAATGGGAAGAGACCAATTGGAAGACCTAGACGCAGATGGGAGGATAACATTAGAATGAACCTGAAAGAGATAGGGTGTAATGAGGTGGACTGGATAGAACTAGCTCAAGATAAGGATAGGTAAGTGCGGTAATGTGCTTTCGGGTTCCTAATACCCTAGAATAAGTAGGTAAATGTGGATAGTAAAGTTAATTTTCTTAAGAAAATATGTGTGTAGGAAATACTCTTGATTTCACGGAATCTGGACGATTGATTGTCTGATCAAGTTGTTTGTGTTAGAAGTTGTCGGGGTGGGGGGTATTTTTCTCTAGACGGTGTCTAGACATATTTCATGGAAGGTTGGTCGCACCATCGTGTTCGTCGCTTATGAAGGTTCTGCTAAACGGTGGACACGGACACTTTTTATTTCTTTTTTTTTTTTGTCCTGTGCACTGCGTCTTACTACCCATCCAGGCTATCCACATTTATCTATTTACAATGATGAGATAAAGAGGTAAATTTTAAAGATAATATAGGGCTCACCCTCATTTGCGTGTAGAGATATTGAAAAACCCATTTATGAAAAAACTCTCGGTATGTGTAAACCCAGACACGTATTCGCCGATGCAGGTAAGTGGATTCTTTCTAGGGTCCGATTGTAGGCCTACTCTAGCGCATTGGTTCTTAACCTTTTATTACTCGTGGCCTCCTGGGTTTTACTAACATAATAATCGCTAAGATTTATTCTAAAATAGTGGATTTATTTACTAATTATAATAAATTAAAAAAAACTAAATTAACTTACCTAAATGTATTTAATGGGACCTTTGCTGTTGAATAAATTTCCACTAAATTGTCTCTTCTTGTTTCGAATGTATTACTTAATGCAATTCGCATGCAGGAGTCGATTCGGAGTCGATTTCGCTGCTTCGTTTTAATATTTGTCACTGTGGAAAATCCCTTTTCACATAAATAAATAGAAAAAAAAGGGCAGCAAATTTTGAACGGTGATGGTAAACAAATGGGGATTATTTATACTAACCGTGATTTCTATTATCCGTGCTTCCCCTCCATTAGCCTGGAAAATCGAGAGAGTACTGTACTTATATTATGTTTACGATCATCGAATTATTTCTTCCAAAACGTAAAATTTAAGATAATGGACTTCAGTAATAAGCAAATAACATTTTAATTTTTTTTTCCAAGGCCCTCAAAAAAACCTTTCGTGGCTCCTAGGTTAACAATCGCTGCTCTAGAGATTGTAACCACCTAGGCTGGTGGACAAGTGGACAAAGACGTCATTCTCGCCTTGTTTGGTTTCACGGTGAATAGGAAGTTTGGGAATCGAGTCCCGGTTAGGTGTATTTTCGTGGTTCTTCTTAAACGGTTTCCCGCTCGTCGTCGTCTTAAATGTAGGTACACTTCTTTCTAACTCGTACCTTCCTCGTCCCGTATGGATTAGTTTAAATATGTGGATAGTAAGACGTAGGGCATGGATGATGGTGAGATTTTTAAAATTTTGTCTTCACTGCAGCTTACTACCCGTCTCTATTATCCGCACATTTTATCATACTAATGGGAGAGGGATTAGGAACATATAGTCTAGAAGGGGGGGTTGGGGGATCCACAATTTTTGTAAAGGAATAGTGGGAAATCATTTAGGGAGAAAAAAAACATCCTTCCTGCACGCAGCCGGGTTTTCGAACCCCAACCTCTCTATCACCGACAAACCAGAAAAGATGAGGTTGACGTTTGGTTCACGTACCCACCGAGTCTTACTACCCGTTCAGATTTAACACTTATATACTAATTACGCTAATGGTTTCGGGTATGAGGAAGGTTATATTCATAGGAAATGTACCTGCATTTGCGTGGAAGGAGGGTGGAAAAAAGTTTGTGAAAACCACTCTCAGTACACCCGACCAAGATTCAAACCTTTATATCCCCGTCATCGGTAGTCTAGCTCTATTCTACTATAAGAGAAGCGTCTTAGACCATGCGGCCACCGATCCGAGTGATATTATTCTTAATTTAATTCCGTACTCTCCCGGCCTTATCACCACCTAAACCAACAAATGTCTGTGTATGGATTTTAAGTTGGCGTAAAACTTATTTTATTTACGGTCTTAACGTTAAAAAAAAAAGAAGACTTTGGATATTTGTATTGAAATTATTGTCCCTATCAACTCTCGGGGAAAAGTTTCGGAACGCATGTGTCTTGCACAATACACTTCCCTCGATACTTGCACACACAGACACACCGTGCTGATGGCTGAAAGTAGTCTTGTTTAAATTTTGTTTTTATGGCAAAAGTAAAGAAAGTAAACATGATTATTCCTTCTGGGTGTGGTTTAGTTAAGTACTTTTCTTCAAGGAAAATAAATGCAAAGCCCCCTTTTTTTTTCTGGAGTTTTATCGTGTTGAAAGCAAGCCAAAAGTTTTTTTATTTGTGTATTTTGGAAGTTTTCAAGTAAAATAATTTAACAATAACATTACTAAGGGGAAGAAAAAATCGAAAACCAGTTGACTATAAATATTTAGAATAACTGATTTTTTTTCTTAAACTAGCTGGAAAAGTTTTCTAAGAAATTAAATGGTTATATATCCAAATAAAAGTATAACAATATTTTATCATAAATTACCCTTTAGTGATTGGCTTTCAGATAGAATTGTGACCTATATGATTTGTCGGTACAAATTTTACTGGGAATTCTGAGCCGGGAAACTCGAAGTTCAATCCCGAAATACAGGGATACGGGGGTCAAAAACCATGTTTTTTCATCATGCAGACCGAATTTTGCCAGACCCATGATTAAATGCGGCCCACGGACCTTTAGACGAACCAATATATGTATAATCAAAATAGCCATTATTATTATTATTTACAGAATTTGTACTTCTTACTAACCAAATATTAATTCCCAAAAATTATTATATTGGCAAACCAAATATGTACAATGTTTGCCTGTGAATATTATGTTTTCTCTTATGAAAAGGAAAAAAATACCCTAGAAATCACGGCTTACGTGCACGCATTTGTCATCAATTATGAAAGTGAATTCATCACAATATTTAAAGCCTAACACTCACACCAATGCTGAAATATTTTTTTTTAGGAATTATATTAAGTATTTTAACATTTTATAAAATATTAATGTTTCTATTTGTCACACACTCGTCTACAACATTTAAGCTCGTATTACCTGTCCTGCCCCTTCCTTTTGAGCCAAACACTCTACCTTCATATATATTTGCTTCGTCACTCGATCCACACCCCATCCTGTCAACATGACCAAATCAATGTAAGACGTTTCTTTCACATTGACCTATTGGATTCCCTTTAGAGCCACACTTCTTCAGAACCCACTCATTACCGACGCTGTCCAAACGAGTTATTCTACACAAACCCCGAACAAACCCACGCTTCACGTCCATAAAACAATGTTGGCATTAACACACTTTTATATACCGCCATCTTTGCCTCTTTTGATACTTCATTCTTTGCGATAGTCTGCATACATCTAATTATTCTCCGAGATGCATTCACCCGTCTGTCGATTTCACCATCTATCCTTACATTTTTACAGAACATTCTGCCCAGATACACTTGTTCTAACAGTTATCAATTTATACTAAGCTGACAATCATTTCCTGATCCGTCCTTATCAAAAACTATAAACTTTGTTTTGGATACATTTTTACAAGTAGATAAATTCTGCCCGTCACCATATTTAAACGATTTAATGTGTTCAGGACAACTTCTTGTTTCCTTCACAATCATTTTATTTTGCATTCTTTCTCCTTCTATTAATCTCATTTGCTTCTGACTTTCCTTAAATACTTTTTTTTTCCTGCATTTCATCTTTTTCTCTTTGTATATGTCCACATCTTACGTTCTGTTTCACTCATTACATCAATCATTCTTTCGTATGATTCTTTATTTCCTCTCACAGATTATTTCACCTGTTCATTCCTCCACGCATCTATTTTTAAGTTTCCCACCACCGTAGATCCACACACATCTTTCTATCACTCATCTACGGCTTTTTTTTAAATTCTGTTCCAAGCACTTTCAATACCATTATCATCCAAGAATAAAAGAGCATGTATGACTCGGTGTATGGATGTTGTTGAATCGAAGGGATAGTATGCAAGAATAGGGAAGTGTGGAGAAAGTTAGTGAGGATAGATTAAATATGGAGGCCTTTTTTTTTTATAGCTATACGTAGGGGAAATGTGCCTAAAATGACATACCATTTTTAAGTTTTGAAATTTCTTCTAGAATATTCTTCTGAAATTAATTGTTTCTAACTTTTTATAAACTATGTTATATAATCTTTCAAATGAATACCAAAAAACATCACTAATACATATATTTATTAGTTAAAAAATTAAAATACAAAATATAGCACTGTGCTATTTTATACATACTGTATGGGTAAAATGGCATACATTTAATCTTACACAGAAAAAACATTAAACATACAAATTAAACCTTCTATTATGACTTTTGTTGTTTTATATGTAGTTATCATGGCTTGCAAATATCACACACAAAATGTTTTTCCCTCTTAGCAAGGCCAGCCAATTCACGTTCTGATTCTTGGTCAAATGTGGACTTGAATCAACCCAAACCCTTGCTAACACCTTGAATCTGCTTGTTTTTATTCCTGTCCCGCCTTCTTAAAGTTGTTTGTGGTACTCCAAACAGTTTAGATGCCCGAAGCCAACCCATTTCCCCATTATTTACCACATCAATAGCCCGTTGCATTGCTTGCTCTTCCCATGACTGCCTTTTTGTCTTTCTGACGTAAGTCACAACCATCTTCGCACAAAATATTTGAATTTAATATTAAAAATAATTTAAGTAACTATTTCAAATATTAAAAATATAATTTGGTGAACAAATTACAGTAAGAAACATTTATTTTAGCAGGATAATGATTGATTTAAATAACTAAGACGCTACCTAGGGTAAAATGACACACTATGCCATTTTATCCTTACCAGTGGTATGCCATTTTACCCAACATTGCTAACTATGAAATAATAAAATATTGTACCAAGAATATTAAATAATTTTTGGTCGATTTTACGTCATAAATACTGCATATTACACTTGAAGTAACACTCATTATATTTACAGTAAAATTACTTACCCTTCAATGTATTTGTTAACAATGAAAGATAACAAAAAATATATTTTACTAAGCAACTTTTCAATTTTTCTTTGATAACTTCAGAAACACCTTCTGCACAGGTCAGCCATTTACAGAGTATCAATGATTCCAGCTAAGGAATAACTAAATACCCTCAATTTGAAAAAAAATAGCAGTACTTGCGAGAAAATGCACCTATGCCATTTTATCTGAGTATGCCATTTTAGGCACTTTTCCCCTACACTTTCTTGTTTACCCCTTTAGGAAGGGTCTATGTATGTAAAATATTAATTTTCTTTTTTCTATAAGAAGTATTTGGGAATTTTCTGCGCCCCCCCTCCCCCCCTCAGTATTTTCAATTTTCAATGTGGCCGTATGATCAAACAAAATTGACATTCTTGCATTAGATGCTAGGTTCAAACAGTTAAACTTGAGGCAACCACCTGCCTATTAAAGTGGTTTGACTTCCCATATGGATTTAGTTTATTTACTCTTCACATGATGTGTGACACCAGGTTATTCTATTTCACTCAGATTTAGGTGTGATCCCGGGTGCTAATGACTATCATGGCCCGAAGTTCTTATATAATATATATATATATATATATATATATATACAAGATGTTTCATTGAAAGCGTGCAGATATTAAACAGGACATAGGGGATGCTCTACCGACCATTTTGAGACAGGGAACGTGTGGTCTGCGAATACAGCTGGGTGGGATATTGGCCTGAACACGTCCAACACTGATGCTGAAGTCTGGTTTATTTACAGCTAAACATTACATGTAATTTATTTACATATAGTTGTAACATTACGCACAGGTAGTACTGTATATTATACCATATCATTGACACACCGGAGGAAAAACTACCATTTCGTACCTCACAACAGTTGTTCGAAATGACGGCCACCAACCCCTAGGCGAGCATGACATCGGCGTACGAGATTCTGCCGCACCCGTTCTAATATCCCATGAATGTTGCGAATCACATCACAGGCGACGACAATCCTGGCAACCAATTCCAAGTCTGTGACCACTGGGGTTTCATACACAAGGGATTTTGAGATATCCCCATACTAAATAGCCTTCAGTCTCACCCCCACTCAAAATGTTCGGGCGAGCACCCCCCATGTCCTGTTTAATTTTTGTACAATTTCACTAAAACATCCTGTATATTAATGTCCTGTATGTTGTCAACTAACCTTTATATTTTTTATTTTTGCTTTCAGGTAAGAAAACATTTATTCCCACTCACCTAGAACACAAATATCTGGCCAACACGACTGACTACTGAGATATATCACCTACAACATAATTAAATTAGTTGGGACACCAGATGGGTAAGGCTAGTTTTTAATTACTGTAGACCTACTTATGTAGCCAGCCATTTGCTCAGAAAGAGCATGTGAAATACCCACAATCAAAATAAGGCTCGTTGATGCATTAACAAATTTATCAGATGTATTTAACGTGCACTTTTTAACTATACCAGTTTTACACCAAATTCTGGTACGCGTACCCCCAGGAATTCAGAGGGGGGACGCATCACTGGGTTTTATTAATAGTGTAAAAATATTTAGATAATGGTAAACCTAACAATCAAATTTATGTTGATTTGGACCTGATGTCATAGGCTTTCCTTACCTTGGTAGTGGCTTTATTTAATTTACTTGTTAGTGTTTATTAAAATTTGGATATTTTTATGAAGAGCTGAAAGGGGAGCGTTATTTGGGTCATGACATTGAAAGGGGTGTGAAATTTGTGACATTTTGAAAAATATCGGTCCAGACCAACCGATATATATCAGCAAATGATTTACAAACTAACGTAATATTAGAACAGACACGACGTCGCTCTCTCCTCTAACTTCAGTCATCACTGTAATAGGGGAAGCCTCAATTTCAACACTGATTCAATTTTTGGAGATGCCTGAAATCATGCCTGAAACCCCCAGCTCAGTGTCTTCTATATAACAATCGTTTTAAAAATAAACCATAATCATCATGTGATTTATCCAAGGACATTTGAGACAATTTCCTGCTACAACTTGTGAATTGTGTCGTGGAATTGAGGTAGAAAGATAGGTGTTGAAAGTTCACAAATTCTTTTCAGATCAACTCTGAAAAAATGCAACTCTCTTTACTATGATTTTAATAGTGATTTTTTTTACCTTTATTTTATATATTTAACGTGCACTTTCTGACACGACTGATTATATCAGCACACGATAATGTCTATGAGCGAGAGCGAGAGTACCTACCAATTTTTCCGGAAAGGTATTTTCACATACCTTCTAGGGTTCTTTTACATACCACAATCTATCTGGGACCGACGGATTTACTTCCCCTCTAATGGAAGTTGTGTTACGCATTTGTATCACTCAAGAAAAATCCGTCAACCTCGACTGGGTTTGAACCTATTAACATTGAGTCCTGAGCGCGAGCACTTGACCCCCAAGAGCACAGAGTTCAACAAAATTGGTACTAGCCGCACCGAGAGTCACATGGTCTAAAGCGTCACTTCTTTGTTAGGTTGGATTGCCGGCGACGTGAAGATTGGGGCTTGAATCTCGGTAGGTAAATATTGAGGGTGAGTCTTTTTTTATAAATGATTTACCACGCTCTCGCCACACAAATTTCGGTAAATTTAATATAAAGTTCTAACTTCTTCATTCTTACTAAACTAGCGTAATTAATGTATGCGTATAACCCAAACTGGATAAAAGACGTGGGGTATAAAAAAACCAAATATATGCCAAAAAGGGACAACAGCAGATCATTTAACTGAACGCGTGAATACATGAAAGTAAATCTATAGTAACGTCTTGAACTGTAAGATAATTTGGTTCACAGTAACTTTGAAATTTTGTGGTCTTTGAAAAATATATTTAAAATAGTTTCGTATAAATTCTTCGTGCAAATAAGTCTCGTCGCTTTGACAAATTATATTAATCTATTTTAATTATCAAATTGGTTACACATTATTGCGATGAATATGAAACTTTTAGTAAACTTTTTACTGCCAGAAAAAGGCCAAAGTCGCCGTGAATATACCATACAATACGCCTAGTAGGAAGAAACTTTATATATATTTTCTTTTCTCTTTCAACAATAATGTTATACTTTATTGGCAGTGGTACTTTTTAAGTATTTATATAGTATATTGGGTGGCCATTATACCTGGACACAGACAAATAAACAGATACACAAATATATGCAGCTATACATGTTTATACGTGTTTTTAATTAACACAAACTTAAGAATACTTTTAAAAAAATAGTGTTAAGGCATTAAATGACAGTACACTACAACATTTTCAATGTATTGTTCAGCTTTGTTTCGTGTGCCTGTTTTTTGGCCTTTGCCTTTGTATTCAGACTTTATGGCCATCCTGAATTATAAATGAAACTTGATTTTACATATAATTTATAAAAATATAAAAAAAAAACTTTTGTAACTGTCAAAAAAGTTTATTTCTATCTAAATCAGATTGTACCTTTCTGGATACTATTTTCTTTATATTGAATTGGCCTTTTAGAAATCACAAACATTTGTTGGCGGCTAAACATTTTATAGGTATTTTATAGTTAATTATAATTATTTAAAGCTTGCCAGATTCAGATCCCATGATTTACCCATGAATAATGTACGTATTTTTTTAAAATTTGTAACACCACTTCTTACCACCCGTTCGAGTAATACGCTCTTTTACTAATCACGCTAGTGTGTTTGGGATGAGAAAGGTTTGATTTAGATGAGATGCGCCCGCGATTGCGTGCGAGGAGGGAGTGTTAAACCTTTAAGGGGGAAACTCTTACCCTCAGTACACCCGACCAAGATTCCAACCACGATGATCTCCCCGTCCATGACCACCAGAAAAAAAGGGTTCACGTGAAAGTAGATCTAGTAACTTTCTCTGTGACTTTTAACTTGTTCTTACCCTTGGAAGATACGAATGATTCACACACTCATCTTCTCGGGTGTATCCTCAACTGTTCCAGTGCCAATACCGCGGATGTAAAGGATCCGGAAACCCTGCTAAATTCTCCAAGCACTCCTTTTGTAACTCGTTCACTGATTTAACTTCCCTTCCCTTGCTTACTTGCTTGGGAAGCTTAAAGTTTTGAATATAGCGGCGTGGGGGCAGCTAATCGAAACTCGTTGAAACTTGTACCCTTGGAAGCTGAAGCAAATGAGCCGTGGGNGGAAGGTAATATAATAAAAAGGGAAATTTAGTCTCCTTCGTGTCTTGTATCCGTCACAGATTTATTTCCATTTACATCGTGATGTGATATTATTTTCTTTCTTGTTTTCCTTGGGAATTAATTCATTGCTCGTGTTTTAGTGGGAAAAGTCGTATAAGAGGCAGAGGGGTGAAGGGGGGCAGAATTAAGCATTGATGTTTCATAGAGATTTTATTCATCTACAATCAGAAGTAGATGGGGGGGGTGGGGGGGAAGAGGGAACTAATTTGATTGCTACAAAATGTATCCAATAATTTCTTATCGTAAGATCTGTAGCTGTCAATTTTGATGGATGGTATTAATATATATATAAAATAAAACAAATACTATTGTAAAACATTATTAGCGGTAATCGTAAAAAAACTGTTTCTGCCAAGTTTTTTTTTTGTACCGCGTCTTACTACCCGTTCGGAATATACGCATATGTACTAATTACGCTAGTGATCTACGGATGAAGAAGGTTGAATTTAGAAGAAGTGTACCCGAATTTGGAGGGAGGTAGAGGGGAAAACTATTTAGGAAAAACCACCCTCAATGCACCTGACCAGGATCGAACCCCGATCTCCACGTCTTAAGCAGTTTAGTCCAACACAAAAGTAGCGAGTTAGACCACGTGGGCACTGAAGCGGGTACTAATGTTATTAACGTGCGTGTAGTCCGAACGGGTAGTAAGACGCGCGGGAAAAAATTAAATGACGTACAATTTTTTTTATATATTTATCATAACCTACAAACTAAACTAATTTATAAAAGAAACAATGCACAGTCTCACTGCTGATAATTTGCCAGTAATAAACTATCGGATATGCCGGGAATCGAATCTTAGACTCCTGATCCTGTGAGTAGATCAAGGGAACCGAGGTTCCGTACACCCTGTATGATCAATTAGTTTTTTTTTAATATGACAAATTAAAAAAACTGTGCTTAAAATAAAACACAACTATTCTTATTATTTACCAAAAACTGTAAGAAAAGTAACTAACATTTTAACTCGTGGATTCAATTAATAGCGATGTGACATGTTTGAAGTTCACAAATAAGTGCCTTAAAGTTCGTAGCTACTCAGCTATCAAACCTGTTATTTTATATCACCGCGTCTTACTACCCGTTCGGGCTATACGCTTGTGTACTAATTACGCTCATGGTTTTATGTATTAATAAGGCTGTACATTTGCGTGGAGAGAGAGTGAGGAAGAAACAATTTTGGAAAAAAACACCTTCACTACACTTGCTCAAGGTTTGAACTTTGATCTCCCCGTCCTCGGCAGTCTAGTTTAACATGAGAGTAAGAGCTTAGACCATGCGGCCACCAAAGGGGCTTCAAACCTGTTAGTATTCAGGGGTAGCCAACCTTTTTTCCCCCTTGGCGTGCCACTATTTGCGCTAAGAATCATTGGCGTGCCACTCCAACCCAAAACTTCAATTTAACTTTACCTCAGTACCCACAACACGTTTAGAAAAATTATAGCCAACAATAAATGTAAGCCAATTTAAAAATTGATAATATAATACTGTAATATAACTTATATAATTGATTGCTAATTGTATTAGGAGTTTGGGTTGTATCTGTGTTTCTCAGATAAGACACCAGAACAAAAAATAATAGCAAAACCCTATATAAAATATTTAACTTTAATTTAAAATTGCATGTTTCAAGAATTTTTATTCCAAAAATAATCCACAGTTATTGTACACCGTTCACACACTGTAATTCTGTGACTATGTTCTTTTAATGATAGTTAATAAAAACAATAATAATAAGACAACTAAATACTAGTAGAAATCACAACAATTTTTAATAATAAAATATAAATTATTCAGCTTTCAATGAGGTTTCTGGATCTCTTTAACGTTAACGAGTTCATTAATATTTGGATTTGTTTTGGAAGAATCAAGAAGAATCATGTTTTTTAGATGCTTATCAGTGAAAACTGAACAGTACTTATTTTTGACTAAGTTCACAAGTGAAAATGTTTGCTCACAGATGTACGTAGAACCAAACATTCAATGGAAAATTCTTGGCTGAATGGATTCCCAAGAACTTCCCTGTACTTGTTGTGAATTGCAGCGTTGTTCTAACTATCAAGAATTTCAATTTGTACGTCAGAAGGGTAGAGAGAATTTCCTCCATAGAAATTGAAAAAATTGTTCGTGGAAGGTTGATCATTTTTCTTTTCATCCCGAAAGTCTGAAAACCTAGTTTCAAAAAAGTTTTTAGAATCGGAAATAGCATGTTTGTATTTATCAAAGCCTGGTAAGCCCACTACATTCAGTGTTGGAAAATGTTTTCATTCGAGGAAATTGGGAGAGCTCATTCTGAGAAAGATTATGACCCAAGAAAGTGAGCTTTGCTTTAAAAGTCTGAATGAAGCTGAATAGGTTTGGAAACATGTTATTTTTACCTTGCAAACGCTGATTCAAGTTGTTAAGGTGACCCATATTGTACGTCAGAAAAGCTAAATCCCACAGCCATTCTCCATTCTTTAAAATCATACACTTATCAGATAGTTCCTCATTTTATTCCAAAAACTTCTGAACATTACCCTTTAAATTCCAAAATATCTCAAGCGCCTTTCCCTGCGACAACCAACGGACAATACAATGAAGCAGAAGCTCACCAAGGTGTTTGTCTTCCAATTCCGCTTCAAGGAGTTCACGGAATTCCCTTCTATTTAGCGCCCTAGCTCGGATCTTGTTGATACATCGCACCACTGGATCGAGTACAGAAGAGAATTTCATGTCTCTGGCACAAAGGGCTTCTTGATGGATAATGCAACTGTATTTAAAAACTTTGCGCTTCAAATATCCTTCCAACAAATCTACAAGACCTCTTACTCTACCAGTCATTGCCAAAGCCCCATCCGTACAAACACTGTCTAATGCATCCCAATCTAAACTGTTGTTTTCAATAACTAATTTTATTTCTTTCAAAATATCTTCTCCTTTACAAAAAACTAACTGGCGGCAAGTCTTAGAAGCTCTTCATTAACATCAAATTGCTTTTATACAACGCACATAAACACGAAGTAGAGCAGTGTCACTTTATATCGCAGCTCTCGTCCAAGGCGATGGAAAAGTATTTACAAGTATTGATACACGAAACTACTTGTTTGCTAACGTCACCTACCATTTTAATGACATTAGTATCTTCAGTATTATCTCTTCTCCTTCAGAGTATGGCTTCTTTTTTTTTCGAGCAATGATGAGGACGATTTCATAAGAAACTTTGACCATTATCATCAGCTGATCACTTTTTGTTTTAAAAAGCATTTGTTACCCAGTCAGTGAATGTTTATTTTTATTTACAAATTCTGTTCTTAATGCTGAGCCAATTGGATATTTTATATTAATATCGGGATGCATCTGTTTGAAGTGCCGATTTAAATTAAACTTTTTGGGAAATGAAACACACTAACACCACAAATAATACACTCAGGCTTAGAAGAATTTCCCTTTGTAAATAAAAACTGATCTTCCCATTTACTATTAAACTCCTAAAGAGCAATATCGTCCCCGTACTTCCTTTTGGAAGTATATGGCTTACTTAAGGTCATTACAAAACGATACTAACAGCAAGTGAATTCACTATAGAAACAAAAATATTTTACAGCGGAGGATAACACAGTACACACCAGTCAGTACGGCACTAAAAAACAAACTGATCAGAAAAATGTGAGTTGTGCAGACTGAGGAAAGTGTCCTTGACTGCTGGACTAGTCAGGGTGAAACTTGAAAGGAGGACAAGGGATTGGGGTTGCAGTGGAAAGGGAAGAGAAAGCTTGAGTAGCGGGAAACAATTCAGCATAGATGTCCAACTTTAGTAGAGCTAACATTTTAGAAAATTATTTACTTGGCCCAAATAGGTGATTTATTTGTCCGTCAAATTTTTTATTGTTGTATTTTGTGACTTTAGGCGTGCCACTTAAAATGCTTCGGCGTGCCACCAGTGGCACCCCTGGTCTAATTAAAGCGTCAGAGTAAGTTAATGTCACTTTCATGACAATTCGTTTAATCCTGTGATATCATCTCAAGTTCTTGTATGCATTGCTTTACATGTTCGTTAGGCTAAGCTTGGTTCACGATCGAGAACCTAAAGGCTAAGCTCGGGTCACGATCAAGAACCTAAAGGATAAGTTCGGTTCTCACGATCGAGAATCTAAAGGCTAAGTTCGGTTCACGATCAAGAACCTAAAGGCTAAGTTCGGTTCATGATCGAGAACCTAAAGGCTAAGTTCGGTTCACGATCGAGAACCTAAAGGCTAAGTTCTGTTCACGGTTGAGAGCCTGAAGGCTAAGTTAGGTTCACGATCGAGAACCTAAAGGCTAAGTTCTGTTCACGATCGAGAACCTAAAGGCTAAGCTCGGTTCACGATCGAGAACCTAAAGGCTAAGCTTGGTTCACGATCAAGAACCTAAAGGCTAAGTTCTGTTCTCACGATCGAGAACCTAAAGGCTAAGTTCGGTTCACGGTCGAGAGCCAAAAGGCTAAGTTAGGTTCACGATCGAGAACCTAAAGGCTAAGTTAGGTTCACGATCGAGAACCTAAAGGCTAAGTTAGGTTCACGATCGAGAACCTAAAGGCTAAGTTCTGTTCACGATCGAGAACATAAAGGCTAAGTTCTGTTCACGATCGAGAAACTAAAGGCTAAGCTCGGTTCACAATCGAGAACCTAAAGGCTAAGCTCGTTTCACGATCGAGAACCTAAAGGCTAAGCTCGTTTCACGATCGAGAACCTAAAGGCTAAGCTCGGGTCACGATCAAGAACCTAAAGGATAAGTTCGGTTCTCACGATCGAGAACCTAAAGGATAAGTTCAGTTCACGGTCGAGAGCCTAAAGGCTAAGTTAGGTTCACGATCGAGAACCTAAAGGCTAAGCTCGGTTCACGATTGAGAACCTAAAGGCTAAGTGAGATTCATAAGCGTAAGATTGAAAAAATAAGAACTAATCATGGTTCACGATCCAAAAGCTAAGTGTTTAGCTTAGCTAATAATCTAAAGATCAAGAGTTAAGTTTGGTTCAGTATCAACCAATTTAGAGTTAAATTTCCTGCTTAAAATATATTTTAGTAATAGTTTATCGTTATAGTTCAGGCACCATCTATTATCAAATTAAACTCCGCCTATATAATAGATCACTTTTAAAATAAAAATCCTTATATTTTTGGCTCGATCACACTCACCTACGTCCACCTATATGGCCGGGAAGTATTATTAGGTTGAACTCATTCAGCCGGTTTATCTGTGTTTTTAGTTGTTGCGCACAATTTTATATCAAATTTCTCGATACAAAAAAAATTGTGAGCTGGATCTATGAAAATATAGTTAATTTGTTGGTACCAATGGTACTGAAAAGTATTTCCAAATTTACAATATTTTTGCTGATAGCATTTTTAATTTTTTAAATTTCATTATTATTTTTGTTTTTGATGCAAGGTAGCATAATAAAACTAAATTATTTGCAAAAGTTGCCAAAATTTGGCATGCTTATAGACTACACTATATTTACCAAACATCAAAGTATTTAAAAGAACCCTCTGTCACGATATAATTTAAATTATAAATTCTGGCAGTTCAATTAGAAGTTTCATCTCAAATATATGTATAAATAGTCAAATTGTTAATATATATTATCTAGGTCATAATTTAACTACATATACTTAAAATATTGTTAGCTTTTAAAACTGCACACATTTTCCAACCGCAAAATTATTTTACTATTCTCCACGACACTGTTTTATAATGTACCATGTGTCTATACTTATTTTAAAAACATTTTATTTTAACAAAACTTTCACAAAATTGGCAATCTAGTTTTGGGCCACATACACTTTTGCTATATTTTGAAATGTGCAAAAACACAAACAAAAAATGTAATCCATAAGAGATCAAATTTGTTTTATTTACTGACTTCAGTGCTTTATTTATTAGAAAATTTGTTTTTTTTATATTGTCAAAATTTGCTGATAAATTCAACTTCACTCATTTTTTTTTTTTTTTTTCA